>ML807705.1:78362-121105 GCA_009831015.1 Picea engelmannii | reverse complement strand
GGAAAAACGAGCATTTTCTCGAATCTTCTAGAAGGAGAAACTTCCATGGTGAGGTGGCATCCAAATGGTTTGGATCTTACTCACTTTCATGATTTAGTGGGATCATCCTAACCTCCTCACCTTATCCTCTTCAACTTATAAAATGAGAGGAGCTCTCATGGAGAAGGGGTTCTTGATCTTGTTAGCTTTGGTTGGCTTGGAATTATTAGCTTGGTTGGAGTGGCTCTGAGATTTGCTTTGTCAAGATAGATCGTGAATATCATCAGATCTATGCTCTCAGAATTCTTGGAGTGAAAGTGTGTGCGGAATGAAGGACAGTTGGAAGGGACCTTACGACATCAAGGCCATGGTTGTAATCTCTCTTTCACATTTAATATGATACAATAATATGATTCTTTCCTATAAAGCTTGTTGTGTTTTATTGTATGATTCCTTGATCACATACATAGGTTTATATTGAGTTTATGATATTACTATCACATTGGATGGTTGCGTTCTTTTGCAGGATCATCATTGTATGAGCATTGGAACGGAGTTAGGATGGCAATGGCGAGAGGAAGCGACATTTAAACGGTATGTCACCTATCCCTCTTTAGTTGGTAAATTCAATATTTAAAACTTAAGGAAAGTGTCATGTTCTGGTGTGTTTTGTTCATATATATATTGGGGACTCCATTGTTTTGAAATGGATAAGATCCTAGCTCAGAGGTATACTTTCTCTGATTTTTCAACGATAGTCGGTTTTCCAAATGTAGTGCCCAGTAGAGATGAATGGGAAGGTTTCCTTCTTAGGTTTAGAGGGGAAAATTGGGAAATGCCTGTTGAGTTTTTACTAGATCTTCACGAGTGCATACTTAAACTGAAATTTATACATGAAGATGTCCTCATCAAATTGTTTACATACTCTTTAGATGGATCAACTCGTGATTTATGTAGATCACTCACGATTGCTTGTATCACTTCACTAAGACATTTTCAAGCTGCATTTTATTTGTTTTGCAAAGAGGAATTTGTATTTGATTTCCTTTATCAAGAATGTTGTTATGAATTTGATTTGCTAAGTAAATGATCAAGTAGTCATAAAGAATATTCTACAGTAGAAGACACTTTTCATTATGATCAAGAGGTTGATGATCTTCAAAGTGATATCTAGAATGTAGATACTTTTGACATTGTATCAAATGTATCTACTATTTTAAGTTCTCATGAAAATAAAATTGTTAACTTTGAGTTTTCGAATGAAAATGAGCATATCGATATATCAACATGTGACAGTTTTGAATTTGAGACATGGGAATACAATGAAGGATATATGGAAGAATTGCAGCAGCAGTTGGAATTCTCTTTATCACCTATTGATGAGACGAAAAATCCAAGGATCAACGAGGAAATATCTATCATTTATATACCTGCACTTGCAACAAACAACAAACAACATATGAGTAGTTGTAAAGTATATGAGGACCATCATTTAATTGATGAATCAACCTTCACAGAGGAGAAAGATGGTTTTCTTAACCCATTAGAAATGTCTCTTCATAAGTTTCATGATCCTATGGATTTTTACATAGAGTTATATTTTTCAAAGGTTTCTAATGATCCAGTTGTTGGTATGATTTCAGATCATAGTTGTAAGTATCCATTTCTTACTAACCTCTTGTTGCAAGCTTCATATGACTTGAGAATTCTTTCAAATAGTTGCATGGAAGGAACTATTTTCATCAATTCGATACTCACCTGGATGCATTGGAAGTATAACTTCAATTAAGAAAAGAAGCTCAACTGGATATATTAGTGTAGGAATGTATATAAATAAGCTTGTTATGCAAGCATTTTGTTTGCAGTGAGTGTTTATCAATTTTCAATAAATGATCAGAGGTTCTCTCAAGGCATAGACATAGTACATATTGCAGAGATAGGATGGATAAGGCATTGGAACTGCATGTTCTTGGTATCTCATAGGGAGCATGCCATCCCTTGTGGAGCCAGATGTTAACTCATAGAATTGAAGGGTTAAAAAAGAACCACTTTGGGTTTTGTTTTTGAGTCACACCTTTGATCCTTACATCCTTACCGCGACATGTCACCTCTCAGTTGTATACGAGGTTCTATTTGTCATCATCCATCGATTTAAATGTCAAATTAAAGATAGTTGTATGTGTTTCCAACTCACTAGGAGAGTTCGCAATGTACTCAAGTGCTCCGTTCATTCATTGCCATCATTACCTTTTTGTCATGCTAAGGGATTCCATTGTTTTTAGAGCCTATTTTTAACAAATTTTCAGGGATCGGGTCTTTGGACGTCCTAACAGTCTCCTCGAAGAATGCAAATCTTGTTTGAATCAGGTGCTGCGAACTAGTGATAGGCGCTGCAAATTCATTTCTTGTAGGAGAGTCTTCTAAAGTATTAATCATAACTTTTGAATGACTATGTGGTTTTTTCTGATTTTTTTTTGGAGGAGCATGATATTAGCATTGACATGCTGACAAAAATTCATCCCAACCTAGTTTGGCAATTGAAATATGAAATTAAAACAACAGTACACTACGAACTGGCTAAATAAGAGGAAGGTTTAGAGGTTGGACAACTTGTAAACATCCCTGTGAAAATTCAAAGACATCTACATAAATCCTAGGCCCACCAAGTGCTCCATGAGAGTTTTCATCATGTTTGAGGGTCGAGAAAGGGGTTTTGGTTGGATTTACTCTTAGCATTGCGAACTCTATGTTGCAAATCCAGCACTGCGAACCCTCTGATGTAGCGTTGTGAACCCTCTGTTCCATCATTTTTTAAAAACATGTCTTATGCATCTTTCTAAAGTTGCAAGCTTAACAAGTTATTAAACTCCTATCCATTTTGTAGCGTGCAATTGATCATCTATGGGAGCCGAATTGAAATTTGTGAGTGTAGTGATGCTGTGAACAAATTTTGATGCTGATAAAAAGCGTATTTTGCAGAGACCTGCACTTTTTCTCCCTTCATTATAATTCTTAGTAGTATTTCCTTAGCCTTTATATTTTAAGAATTCCTTGTCTTGTTCTTGGATGTGTAATGAGTTGACGTACATAAGTTCTACACAGGATTAACCTATTGGAAAAGTCTTGTCATCAAAACCCTAATCCTCTGTATCCCGTGTTTCACATCTAACAACCATTTAATATTGCAGTAAGGTTTTATTCATACAGTATTTATGGATAATCAACAACAAAGGAAGACTCATAAAGAAGGAACTTCAGAGTGAGAAAATGAAGAATTTGATCTTCCTTAAACAATATCAGTTTTTGACAAGTTTTTTGTTTATGCATTTTTGAAGATTTGAGGATGGTTATCCTTATAAACCATATTTAGCTCCTAGGATGTTCTCTTCTAGTCATATACCAAGATCATGAGTTGTTACAATAATTAGTGGCACTAGATATGGTTTTTGGAATACTTTAAGGCGTTTTCAAGTGAAACGAGATGCTACGGGAGAGTTCACAGTGCCAGTGTTGTGAACTGGTATTTTTGATAATTTGTAAACAATTAGCACACAACAAAGTAGTGTTTTTCTTGTAACTTTTGATTTTGAATCTGGGTTCCTCTGAAATTTGGTGTGGAGGTAAAACATGGTGTGTTGGACTTGCTAACTTCATCCTGACCCAGTTCTTATATTTGGAGAAAAGATAAAAACATCACCTACAAGAACGTTTGGAGTGCATGTTGTCACAGGCATTGTGAACTCTAAGAGTTTGACAAATTCGAGCTATGGAAAGGATTCCAGTTGTGAAGAAAGGTTTGAATGGTCTCCTAGGAGTTATTTTGATATGATGTACATGTGTTCTATCTCCAAATCAATCAGGATGACATGCTTCAAGAGGCATTTATCACAATAGGCAAGATCGTGTAAAATATAATTTTGTTAAGTTTTTGTTGGAATATTTTGTAACAAGACTCCTAAATGGAGGAGGATCCTATGTATCTCATTGGTTTAGACCTCGTTAGGGTAGATAGAGATCATTGACTATAAATGAAAGGGATTTTGAGAAGGAAAGGGTTGGATTCATGAGCCAAGAGAGGAGAGAGATGGAGGAGCGGTTGTAGTTGTTCATTTGTAATCATGAGGGCCTGCCTGTAATGACATTTTTCACCATTAAAGATTCATGAGAGTTGTTATTAGATTGTCTTATTTTTTTTCTCACTTCTTTTTTATCTTCTTGTTTGAACATATTGCAGGTTTTGAGGATCATAGTTGCCATTGATTGATGGATTCATGAACAATAGAGGATATGATGTAGCTTGCCCATTAAATAATTTTTTACTATTTAATCAATCTTTATCTCTTTACATAAAGGATCATTGTACAATGGATGTTCTTCCTTTTGTCATATTCACAATGCTTCTAATTATCATTATATACCCTTTTGTCTGATATATAGTTTGATTTCCTTTGATATGTACGATGTTGTGACTCCTTACCCAATGGAATGCTTCTACCGATAGTTTGTTGCCCTCTCCCTTTCTTTCCCAGTATTGTTGATCCACCTACTCAAACCATTCAATCCAATTGTATTATGATGGGTATTGGGCTTACACTTACAACGATCTAAGTGTGACTCTTAGTGCTAACAAAATGTATTCTAAAGACTGCATTAATTGAGCTGATGAGAGTGTTTATGAAGCCAAAAATTAGTTGTAACCACATCATCCTCTTCTCTTGCAAGAAGATGATTTTTGAGGCAATCATGGACATCCTTACCATTTACAAATCCATGGAGATACCTTCTCCTCTCCAAACTTCCAAGAAACCATGGATTATGTTAAAGACTCTCTAATCCAACCTTTGTTGTTGGAATTTGTTGGAATCACAATTAAATCTAAGGGATGGTAATTAACTATTATGTTTAATTGAAGTTTTATTAGCCATGATTTTTTTTTTTTTATTTCATATAATTTATGATAAATAATATCTAATAGTATTGGTTATAGATAGAACAATTACAAGTTTAAAAAATTGATTGTGGTTATAGATAGAACAATTACAAGTTTAAAAAATTGATTGGTTTAAAACATGATTAATTTTTTTTATATTTAACTTAAGTTCATAGCATTTATAATAACATATAAATAATTTTTTAAAATTAAAGATTTGAAATTGTTTAAGAATTCATTTATTTTCTTTGCAAATTCAAACGGTTATAAATTTATTTAAACGTGTACTTATATTTTTCCTTTTTTTTGTTTATTTAAAAGTGTATTTATATTTTTCCTCTGTTTGTTTATTTAAAAGTGTACTTATATTATCAAAAAAATATTTAAAAGTGTACTTATATTTTTCCTTTGAAGTAACACTCTCAATTGGCCTATATAAAAATATGTTGTGAACGACGACTACGAGGAGTATTTAACCGTCTTTGAATTTCTATATTTAAAATACGAGGAATGTTTAGAAAAACCCAGTCCACTTACGTAAATAACGTCAGGTACCTTAATCATGCTTAAAACTTCACTTCAATTGCTTGTTTAATCAAAACTAGGGATGCAATCATTCTATTGAGATTCAAAATGATTCTTTTTCTTTTCTCTTAAAGCAAGCCGATTTTAAATAGAGTCACATACATGTCTTTCCTTGACGATCTATTAAGATCGAGCATTAATATAATTCACTTATGAATAGTATTGGTATTTGTATTACTGATAATCGAAAATGACTTTGAAAGAAAGTTTAAGTTGAAACTAAACGAACTATGAATAATCCTATTATTTCAGATTTTATATCAAACCATGAGTTCAGTTGATATGTGTTTCATTTTGTTGTATATAACAAGGGTTGTATGGCAATTTAGTTCCGGTCAAGTAAATTTGAAAATGAATTATAACTAGATAGAATCATTAAACTCCTTATAAAATATTAAAGTATTAATTTAAAAATATGTTATCATATAAACTATATAAACTAAAGTATTAAAATATAAAATATACAATTTTGATAAAAATAAAATTTACACAACCATTCTGAATAGTCCATATAATATTATTCTTTAATAATACAATATTATTAATTTGAAAAAAGTTATCATATAAACCATTCTAAATAATCCATATAATATTATTCTTTAATAATACAATATTATTAATTTGAAAAAAGTTATCATATAAACTATATAAAGAAAAATATTATTAAAAAAATATTATCGTATTAACTATATAAAATATTAAAATATAAAATATGCAAATTTAACAATAATAATATTAAAATATAATTAAATTAAATTAAATTAATGCACATAATAAAATATAAAGTAGTAAAATATAATTAAATTATTTATAATATATCTAGCTTCTAATAATAAGAAATTATTAAATGAATTGTAAATGAATTAATACTCCAAGCCGAAGAGAGAGAAGTGACGACGCAAAGGAAACCGTAGACGGCAAGGATAAATACGGCAAGCCAAAGCCGAAATTGGAATATCAGCCTGTGGGACGGGTACGTAGACTGTAGGAGCAATATAGCATGATGTGTGTATTTAATATTTGATTTTCAGTTTTTAGCAGTTACATCATCATTTAACATTTATTTATTCAAAAAAAATTTCAAACAATATTTGATAAATTTATTAATTGTGTAATTAATTTTATATATTTAATGAAGTGAAACTTGTAATAAGACATCAAAGATATGAGCTAATTAAATTTCAGAAAAATATGTTTTTTTATTATATAAAAAAATACATATATTATTTCCCTATATTATACATTGAATAGAGCACAAAAATATAGAATCAACTAGAAACTAATACAGAATCAAAGAGCAAACTCATTGTTTCTCACACTTTTTTAAATTTCTCCGTAACAAGTGTTGTACAGAAAAAGGTATCATGTCCACTACTACACGTCTTCCCCATAGATATTTTTTTTTTTTTAAATTGAAACTTGGACTTAATTCGCCATAAATTTCTTAAAAAGTTGAAACTTGGACTGAATTGTGTTCGCCATGGCTTTCCTGAAAAGTTGAAACCTGAACTGAATTGATACCCTAGAAATTGATCATATTGCTCTGAAATCCTTGAAGATCCATTCCCTAAAATACAGAAACGAATTTGGGATTTGATGGAGAGAGAAAATATTGCTCAGAATCCCCACCCTATTCATCATCGTATTCCCATTTTTGTAGGGGTCAGTGCTGCAATTCAAATGGTGAGTGTCTCCCTTCTTCATTCTTAGTTTTTGTTTCTAAGTTTTTATACAAATCCAAATGAGCTGTAATTACCCGAGTGGTGATAAATTTCATTGTTACCCGAGTGGTGATAAATTTCATTGTTACTCAGGCATATTGATCGTTTTTATTCTAAAATATTTTGGAGCTTTTATGGGAAAAAGTCTTATAAATTTGAAATGAAATGGGGTTTAATCAATTAGATGGTAATGAATTTTATAGTATAAATCTCAATATAAGGATAAGCTAATGTAGTAATATTGTAATAAGATAGTCTATTGTTATCGCAACACAACAAATAATTACATTGAAATTACCTAATGATAATGAAAGAGGATGTCATGAATGAATTAGTTAGAATAATTCAATGTTTCTTTTTCTTAAAATATTGCCACTTTGAAGTCTCATGGCGCCACCGTCCTGCACTCCCCGAAGAACGATCGCGATCACCAGGACCTTCTTTCACTCAGGCCCGAAGAGCTGTATCACTCTTCAAATCTCGTATCGGGAACTTTGTTACCGACAGGATACCTGAACTGATCTCCTTTCTCTATCGGGAAACCTGACTTCGCGAAATTCACGAATCTTATGATCGCAGGTTCCTTGCCTCTCAATTCCCCGGGACCCGATGCGCCGATTAACCGATGACACCTGTTCTCGCTACTGTGGTGCTTGGGACCCACACACACACCTGTGGAATCGGGAAATCGCCGATCGGGAATTCGCGATTCCCGTGACACCGGTTCACAGGACATCCCAAGTCCTGAACCCCGATATGCGATACCACCTATCAATATCCCACACTATCACCATGGGACCCATCGCAATTCGGGATTTCGCGAATCCTACCAATTCCTTCGACGCCAAAAGTTCCGAAGTGCCGAATCCCGACCTCCCGGGATCTCGCGACACCTGTCCCCGTTGTGATCAACGATTCCAACGACCTTGGGAAATCGCTAATCGCGATTTCAACGAGTATAAAACTCTTGCCTCTGAGAAACCCGATATGCAAACCCCGATGGCTTCTGTCCTTCCTGCGCCTAAGGGCTAACTTCCGCGCAACTCTTCCCAGATTTGACGATCAGCGGGATTTCGCGAAACTGCCCCGCGAACCTTGACCGTTAATTCTCCTCCTTGAGGATTTCTTCAGCTTCTCCCGGTTCGAACCTCCTCCTGGCTCCTTCTCCTGGGAATCTACGAAGGAATTGTCCCTCCTGAGCTTTGGCAACTCTGACGCCCTCAGGGACCTTCCTCGTACACTTCTCGTGTTCGACTTCCAAACAACTCTCAAAGTGTTGGAGTCTTCCAGACTCTGTGCACTTCTGCTGACAGCAGTCTCTACCTCCCCCTTCTCAGACTAACTGCTGAAACTTCAACCTCAGCCTGCACTTCTCCTGCACGACTCTATCAATCTACCCCACTTATGGGCGAATGAGAATAAGAGTTTAACTGTCTAGCCTCATCACGCACTCTATGCGGATGAATTCGACTGCACTCTATGTAGGAATCTCCTGGCTCAAACAGAGAAACAATTGAAACTCGTTTTCTTCTTTTTCAGGTTTCACCTAAACTATGAAACCCCATACACATCATATCAAAGTAAATGCATGACATAAAGCAAACATTCATGAGCAGAAAATCAACACAGAGAAACAACACGAACCATGAGACTGAATCAAAATCTTTCTTCTATTAATTCAATCTGTACATGGGTGTTCTCCACAAGTTCTCTGCTCTGCTCTTCTCTTCTTGCTCCATGTTTGATGATCATACAATGTACAAAGGAGGGTGCCTATATTCCGTTTGCCCTCTCAAATTCTACAACTATCAAATCTACAATTAATTTCTATCTAACAATATTAAATCTATTAAATGCCTTCCTATCTACTAAGGACGAGAGCTTAAAGGCTCAAGGTCCCCTTTACAATACAAGTGCACTTCTTTATGAATGGCTTCATAAAAGAGCGGCACAACAACTTCCAAAGAAATTCAAAATATGTGTTGGCGATGTCCAGCTGGTTCTTCTCGATGTGCTGGCTCGCTTCATGTGTCGTGGATGCTCCTGCATCATCCCACAAGTGCAATTAATTGGGTTTCTATAATTTCGTAGTTCATGATTAGAATGCTTATATTTTTATTTCCTAAAATATTATAATGTTTTTCACTTGTCCATTCTAAGAACGGGCATATTATAGTAGGGATATTATACTTTTATATAGAAATAGTACAACAAAGATTTTAAGATTCTAGTTATGTAGAGAGACATTGCATTAGCTACTAGTGTATCAGTGCATAAAACATTAATCATATGATCAATACATAAATTTATTTAACTTATATGATTGTTTTAAATTACTAAAAAATTAGCTTATATGATTGTTTTAAATTTCTGCATTCTTGTTCTAAGTTCTTGTTCTTCATATTAATGACCTTTTGTTCTTGTTCCTCATATTAATGAACGAGAAGTGCACCAACAAACCCAAGAGAAATTATGAAGTTAGCATGAAATATAGTTGTAGGATGGAGGGAAATTGTAACTAGACTATGCATGTAGTATAGGTGGAAGACATCCAATGCAATAACCAACAATACATGCATAGAGTGCAACAACCCTATGTTACTTATCATGTACTTGGTTTTTTAATAAATTATGTATTTTTTAATTATTTACTATTTCTGACAAATAGTGGGAAAAAATTGAACACAGGGCTAATAAAAGCCAATCACAACCAGTAACCCAATCACAAAAATGAAAATATGAAATTCCAAAATATATAAAATTATTTATTTATTCGGAATAGTTAGAATAATAAATGTTTTGTTCAAAACATTGAATTTTTTTTAGGATGACAACAAAATGCACCAAGTAAGACATAGTCCCTCAAGTAGGGACTAAAAATGTAGCTTGATACACTATTAAACAAAGCTCCATTGTTTTTTTTATCTAGCACTTTCCAACAATACTCAAAAGATTCAATTTGACACAATATGGTAGAATATCTACATACTCCTTATTTAAAACACACACATATTCCTTTTACATCAACCTTGGTGCCTTTTAAACCACCAAATAGGGCACTAATTTGTTTTTCAAATAAGCATGCACCAAAACATGCACATGCTTTTGAAATGTTCATGTGTTAATACCACATTCAATGTTCCAAAATCCATGCACACTATTTTAAAATCAAAATTTTATTTTTGTAATTTTTTCATAATTTTTTACTACATCCATTTTTTGGTGTTCTTTAGCTAATTGGAAAGGCCGTGAAGAGCTCTACAATATTTATGTTTTGATTTTTTCATGCTTCTCCATACATAACTTCTCATTTTAAAAGAAATAGAAAATAAATGTGTGGGCCATGGTCGATACCTCAAACCACCATATAGTCTCTCTAACAGGGATATTTTGCCTCCAATGTTATTATAGATGATCTTAAAAGGTTTTTCACATGAAGGATGGGTTTTGGGGACTTGACCATTGTAAGATGGAGGTAAATAGTGGAATTAAGTTTTAAATGAAGCTTCAAGGGATCATGGGTCATGAGCAAGACTTCAAATCACCACACAATCCCTCTGAAGGAAGTATTCAACTTCCAAGTGGAATATGGTTGCTCCTATAATTCTCTAAATAGTAGGGATGGGTCTCAAGGCCTTGCCAATGGGTGTGAGAGGAAACTAAGTCCCTTAATCCCTATATAAATATTATTGGGACCAAGGGCATGAACAAGGCMACAAACCACAAAACATGACTTGTATAGAATATCATTKTCCTTAGAGARGGATATRGGTGCCATTAGAAGGKTTTGTGCACTAGGGATAAGTCTTAGGGACTATGGTTGGGGRATRAATCGAGGGAATTATGCCCTAGATTAATATTATTTAGCTAATAAACCATGATTAAGGCCTTTAATCACAAGATAGACCCTTTAAAGTGGATATGTGGCATATAAGTGAGATATGGGTACACTCAATAATTTTTGTGCGTTAGAGATGGGTCTCATGGACTTGACCATAATCAAGGGAGGAAAATAAGCGCCTTACTCCATAATTAGTTATTTTTTTCTCATTGTCCATGAACGCGACCTTAAACCACAATACAAACTCTTTAGAGATGATAATTTTCCTCCAAGTGGAATATGGGTACCATTATGAAGCCTTGTGCCCTAGGGATGGGTATCTTGAGGCATTAGCCATGGTCAATGGAGGAAAATAAGTCCCTTTTCTCCTTGATGGATCCACTAGGGATGAAATTCCACAAACAACACCATAAAACCACATAACATGTCTTCTAGAGGGAATCATTGTACTTCAAGTGAGATATGGTTACCATTACAATGTTTTAAGCATCAAGAATGGGTCTTGAGGCCTTAACCATGGTTGGAGATAAATCTAGGAACAATACCCTAAATGAATATTCTTGGACTGATGGACTATGATCAAGGCCTTGAGCTACAAAATATACCCTCTAAAAGGGATCATTTTCATACAAGTGGGACATGGGTGCCATTAGGTGCTTTTGTGTAGTAGAGATGGGTATTAGGGCCTTAACCATGATTAGGGGAGGAAAATAAGGCCCTTAATCCTTGAAATTCTTAAATTTAATCTTATAGTATTTACGGGACATGAAAGATTCATGAAACCACCACAAAAATCCTCTAGAAAGTACCTTTTTCCTTGAGTGGAATATAGGTACCATTACAAGGTTTTACACAAAAGAGATGGTTCTCAAGCCTTTGGCCCAAAATGGAGTTTCTTGATCTATAAATGAGGGAATTATATCCCACTTGCTTCACCGACATAGATCCTCTATGTAATTAACTTATTCTCTTCTCTATTCTTAATTATGAAAGTGATCTATGTCTTATTAATAGCTACGTGACCTCTATTTCTTTATGAAATTATAATGAAAACTACTCTACAACATTGATCGTGATTGGTGAGATGATTTATTCTTTGGTGTGACCTCACTATAGCCTACACTCAAGTAACCACCAACTAATAATGCAATAATAATCAAGTCTTTGTAATTATTCTGTCACTTAGAATTTTGTCTTTAGTGGAACTCCTTTGCATGCTAATTTCCAATTAAACTTGATATCACAAGGTTATAGAAGTTTTGACACCATCATGGTTTAATGCATGTTCAATTTTGATTGTAGTGCTCTATTTCTAGGCCAATGCACACATAAGAAGCAATTATGAGTGGTTCTTGAACGGAACACTCAAGCTTCTTATCAATCAATTGGAAGAAGAATTATGGTTATCCTCATCTTATTATAATTATAGAACCCCTCCATGGAAACATTATCCAACACAAATTTGGTTGTTTTCCAATCTAAATGTTGAATCGAGTCTAGTTACAGTCTCTAGTATTTAAATCTTACTCATTAAAAGTGCAAGCTCTCCCATACTTATACTCAACTCCCTTCAATGGTCATTGCTTACAATCCATGAGATGGCTACCAATTAAACCAATAAGATGGTTTTATAAAAATTGAGAGAAAGATAAAAAAAAATCATCCATGTCCAAACACATTTGTCTCCATGCATATTTTCACCACTAAATGTCAAAACACATGAAGGGAGTGTAATTAAAGAGTTAATGTGATGACATAGATTTCCACTAGTTCCATTTCCTAGAAACCATACCAATGCCACAAAACATATGTCTAACACACAAATACCTTGGAGGGAGAGAGGCATATGACCTGCATGAACGTGTACAACCTTAAGAGGGACAAGATCATAGCATCCAACCTTGACAAAGTGGAATACGTATGTAGGTTGTCTTTGAGATACCAAAAATATCCTTCAAACAATGAATGGTTGTTCCAATAATATTCAGAGGGTGAATTCCTAGATTAAAGAGTTGAAATTAGAAATTCAAATGGAAATTTGTTACATCTAGATGATCACATCCACTAATTTAGTGGAAACCATTAAATGGATGGTGGGAGCTATTTTTATATTGGGTATCAAAATTGTTGATAGAAATCAAAGTGGAGCAAGGATAACAACCATATGGTTAGTAATTTTGAGATTAAAGAGTTGAAATTAGAAATTCAAATGGAAATTTGTTACATCTAGATGATCACATCCACTAATTTAGTGGAAACCATTAAATGGATGGTGGGATCTATTTTTATATTGGGTATCAAAATTGTTGATAGAAATCAAAGTGGAGCAAGGATAACAACCATATGGTTAGTAATTTTGTCATGCTAATCCACTAAAATACAACTAGGATCAACAATACCCCACATATAATTTATACACAACAACACATAGAATTCAATTTATATTGGAATATAATACATGGTTAATGGATTAACAAACATCATTGAAATAACAATTATACAATTGAGAGAGGGAATTATAGTATCAACAAGGCTTAGCATTCTTCAAACCATAGGTGCCACCAATAATTCAACTAATGGATTACATTGTTGCATGAATATATAATTTAATGGGAATCTACAAATTATCACAAGATTTAACCAAGCAATATAATCTAAGCATACAATAAGAAACTGACACAACAATTTAAACACATCATAAGAAAAGTATTTTACCCTAGAAACCCAAATGGGAAAACTAGCTTTGAATGGTTGCTTAGCTTTCATTTTGGAAATCTTTGGTTACAATGTAACTCATGGATCCATATGCATCCTCTCCCTTGGATAGTCAAAGAAAAAATACCTTTGAGAGTAAAGATATGAGAAGATAGAAGATATCTTAGGATAATGGGAAGGCCAAGAAACTAACCCTTCATTTCTCATTCGCCAGTCTCTTTTTCTCTCCTATTTCGATTTTCCTAATTTATTTAATTCTTTGTTTTTCCTTTATTTTTTCCCATTTAATTTTTTAACATTTTCATTGTCCTTTGTGATTCATATAACCTTCATTAATTGTTGAATTACACTTGCAAGTATTGAGTGTAACCTTTTGTTTATTCTTTGGAACATGGCTCTAACTCTGGATCTTGGCTACATCTTTGACTCTGGCTCTATCTCTATCTTGTGGCTCTCACTTGAAGCTCTAACTATTAGCTTTAGTTCTATCGACTATGGATTTGGCTCCAGTTCTTGAATCACTTATTTCTAGTGTGCATAAGTCTACTCACAGGTTCTCAACTCTAAGAAATATCTAGATCCAAAATATTTCATTATAATTTATTTCCATATTCATCATGGAAGTCTCTTTAACTCTTAGACTTGTAGACAACACATCTTGGTAGTCAATGAAAGAAAATTCAAATTATACTCTTTTCTTTTTTAGTGAGGTCCCATTAGCTATGCCATCATGTGACAACCTCATGAAAGGAAGGGTGGATTTCCATCATCTACTAGGATCAATATCTTCTTGTCATTAAAATAATCCTCTGCTAATGGATGTTTTTACACAACACTCCATCTCTATAGCAATGTTTATTGAATGACAATGTCATGATTTATCCAATGTTTGTTTACCACGAGCTATTCCAGTTGTTCTCTCATTAGTGAGTTTGTTCACTAGTTGATGAGTCATTCTTCAATAGAATTGCAATGAAAGAAACATTATCTCATGCTTAATATCCTTCTATTCTCTCTCTTTCTTCCATGAAACCACAAGTTTCTTCATTGGTGAGGTCAACCTCTTGTGTTTTTATAACTCCTTAGATAACTTTTTCTCCTTGGGAAAGAGTTGCAACCAGTTGTTCATCCTCTTTACTCTTCACTCTCCACACTCTTCTTGTAGCTATGTAATTTCCGGGGTGAAGCTCTGGATGAATTTGTCAACGCTTTTCTTCCCAATGTCTACTCAGCATGCAATGGTGGAAAAAATTATTAGTGTTGTTGTATGGACTGAATGACATAGTCATTTTCTCCCCATGCAATCAAATTTTTCATTTGTTTGGGGAACTACTATTACCATTCCTCCTCTGAAAAAAACATAGCGTGTCGCATGTGGCTTACTTCTCCCAACATGATTCCACAAGATGGCCTTTCTTCCCACATAATCAACATGCCTTTGAGTACCAACAATTGAAAATGATATGGAATTTCCTCTTCCAATTGTGACAAATGAGGAATGTCCTTCTTCTTATTTATCTAGCCAATCTTCCTACTTCTTCTTATCAGTGTTGGTGTAGGCTAAGTCTTTGCTCTCTTATCTTTCTACCCTTATACAACTTTCGACAAGAAGGATGGAGTGGTGGTGTGATGCAACCTTCATTCACTCTTTCTCTTTTTTCTGATGGGAAATCTCATTCTACTATCACAAATGTGATCTTGGTGTTTGTGGAATTTTCCTTTCTTCCATAGAAACCTAGGCATTCAATATTAATCCTCAGTTCAACTACAATGGGGCTTAGCATGTGTAACACCCCTGTTTCCCCCAGTTTGTAAATATAAATAGATTGTCCAAGAGACTATGGAAAACCTGATATGTGTGAATGTTTGATTTGATGAACCTTTGTATAAAAGGTCAATGAATGCAATTTATGTTATTAATAGAAAATGGATAAGTGTTGCATAACTATTGAAAGGGGGGTTTTCCAAGATATACCATGGATGATATGAAAGAGATAGTGAGGGGAACCAAGAATGGTTGAGATAACCCCCACCAAACCAATACCTTGTTGGATTTAATTGCTAAGGACCAGAACAATCCTTTGACCCAGGGATGAATTATAGTCAGACTGGTAGGTGGGAAGGCCTCCTCAAGAGTTTATGAGGGGATGGGGAAGAGTGCCCATTTGAAAGGATTTCAGACTTGACCATGGACTTGAAATTTGGGCCAAACACAATCTTGATAAGGAAGGCAAGAAAGGAAGCCATGGTGGGAAGAGGAAGAGTTGCGAAGAGAAGCAGATAAGGGGGACTAAGCTCTCAAGTTCAAGGAAGAACTTGGAAATGAAGGTGTTATGTTCGCAGGATGTGGCTAGCAGGGTCATGATACAAGCTGATAAACGAGGGTACTGAGTGACTGAGAAAGTACTCAGGAAGGCCTCCTTGCTTGGTATAGAGAGAACTCGTTGCCAATATCATGTGGGAGGAGGAGAGTAACCTCTGTCCCTGACTGCTGCTGAGCTGGAAGAAATAATTGTCTCTTAGAGCATCGTGGTCTAGCTCGGGGGTGGCCAATGTTAAATACGTTAGGAGTGACTGATCCTATGGTTGGGTGGAAACAGGCACCTCTTTCAGCAGTCGCATCACGACTTCTGGTTCTGATAAGTATTTCCATATTTTGTATTTTTAAATGGAGCAATGAATGAATATATGTATTTATACATATATGACTGGTCTCTATGTTGAATGATCAAGTTATGTGTACGAATTTACCTTCTTGTGGACTTATGATTTTGCTTGATCATCTATATGCCCCAGTTTATCCTTCAAGATGTCTTGGGACGTAAACCTGTAGGAGGGTTGGGATAGAAAGCATTGCATCAATCTGACCCTGTCGGTCTGGAGAGGATGTCTCCTTCAGACTCTTTCTTATGCAACTGAGATACCATGCCCAAGTCCTTATCAAGTTCACGATGAGGAAGATGTGTTTAACTCGCGAGAGTTTAGAAGGACCCATGTGACCAACACCCAGGAACCATGTGTCAAGCCTAAGGGAGCTAAGTCCTTCTGGCATTGGAACTCTAAAAGTACAGGACTTCTGAGTATTGTCAACCCAAATAGTCCCAAATCGGCTGAAGGTGACCAAGAGTCACGGTTACCTGTAGGGTCGACCAACATTGGGTGGTTTCCCTAGTGGTTAGAAGAACCTGTTTTACCAACTAACCGAGATCAAACTCCCCATCACGAAGTAGCACAAACCACTGGTCGAGAATGTTTGGAGGTTCCGTCATCCATTGGATCTACACCGAGAAGACTTCAGTGAAGTTTTTATTTGGGATAATAGAGATGCTATAGCATCAAACTCCTCGAACGCCAAAGTTGCAAAGTATAGGAGAGTCGTAGATTCAGGGGAGATCGTTAGGATCCCCACCTATCTTCCGATCATTCAGGGGGAGGGACCCACACACGGTACTTTGGCGAAGTCCTGCTTCAGGAGAATGGAGTGGCAGTAAATCCAAAACCCCCGAAGGCTGGAGCCATGAAGGGACTAGCATCGTAGATCTAAGGATCCTTCGGGTTCTTTCCTAGCCGTCGGATTTACGATGTAGTCAACCCGACGTTGACCACTTTGGGAGGACATGGGTGTTGTAACACTAAAATCCCCGAAGGACAAATTCATGAATTAATGTGGACCATCGATCCATAGATTATTTAGGATCCCTCTCAACCATCGATATACAATGGATGCATGATGCTAGATCCTTTAGTTCGAAGACTGAGCACTCTAGGGAATTTGAGGTGTGGTGTGTCGAAAATATCTGAAGCCCAAAGTAACGAGAGTCGTTGATTCGAGGACGCTTCGATACTTTTCCTAACCATCATATATGGGTTTGGGTTATCCCAACACTTACCAACTTCAAGAGAAAAGAGGAGTTTGCATCGCAAAAATCCCGAAGGCCGGAGTCGCGAAGTAACGTTAGTCGTGGATCTATGGATCTATGTGATTGTATCTCAACTGTGAGATTTGAGGGATGTTAGAATGTTGTTATTCTGGTGTGATGGGGCAAGCCAATGTCACCAGGGTGATGTGGACCCACGATCAATGTGCCATGTGTCATCTCAATCTGTTCTTTTCGTAGACCCTATATGCCTATTGGAACGTTACACGTGTCATCCCTGGCCCTTCCACGTGTCAACCCGTAGTACGTACCCACCTAGCCAAAGTGGTTGGTGAAGTGATCGGAACTTCGGGAGTCCGGGACTTTAGGAATCTGGAGGATTTGGGATGTAGAGTAATAGAGGAACCCCAAAGGACCAAAGGTTGGAACCATGTGGTAGGCTTATGGGACTTTGGGACTCCGAAAGGTTTTGTGCATAGACAATAAGGAGATGTTCAAAGCCGAAGCGTTGAATCTTTGAAGTGTCGAAGTTCCTTCTGGATTGTGTGTTAGATGCATGCATGTTAGACGAAGATTGAGTCCAGTCGTTGGGTCGGACGGTCGATGGAATTCCACTGTGGATGAAAGAACTTGGATACAATACGTGTGAGGTGGATTCATGTGGACGCGACGTGGCCCTCAACCAATGAACGCCCAAATAAATTTGGGAAGCCATAAATTGAAACCTAAAGCTTGGATTTGAGCCACCAGAAGCTAATAAAGACAAGATGATCCCTGATCAAGAACAAAGATATCAGAATATAGAGCAACAAATGCCAAGAAGAAGGCCATCCTTCAGGTACCAAAATTTCTTCCATGGTTACTATTTTTACTGCTCTAATTTTGGTCATAAGATTGCAAATTGTCAAATTAATTTTAGAGACATGCAACTGAGGAGATCAAGAAATAAACAATCTTTGCAACATAGAACCAAATAGCCAATGAGTAGACAAAGTTGCACCAATCACTTTCACCTATTGAACAATGAGCTTGAATGTTATAACTATCATAACTTCAGCCACAAAGATGCAAACTATCATCTGAAGGATTACAAAGCAGATCCAAGGATAAAAGCCTTAGCTAGAAAATCCATCACATGGAAAAAGAAAGATAGTGAAAAATGTGAGTTAGTACTTTCAGCTCAAAAACAAAAAGACCCCTAGCATATAGACAATGTATGTTCCAAGCACATGACTGGAGACAAGGATAAGTTTATGTCTATAAGTAAAGGTAAAATAGGAAATGTGACCTTTGGAAATGATGAACCAAGTAAAATCAAAGGTAAAGGGATGGTGAGTTTGAGTAATGGTAAAGGAAAAGCCTAGGATGTTTTTCTTGTAGATGGGCTAAAACATAATTTTCTCAGTGTAAGTCAAATGTGTGACAGGGGATTTTAAGTGGTGTTCACTTCCAAAGATTGTAAGATAAAGTATGTAAACTCGAGACAAGTGGTGGCTAAAGGCATAAGGACAGATAATGAGGTATATGTGCTGAAAGAAGATAGAGAAGAGTGTCATCTAAGAAAACATGGTGAAAGTTTGTTATGGCATAGGAGACTTGGACATATAAACTTTGACCACTTAATCAAGCTCAAAAATATTGAGGCAGTAAAAGATATTCCAATAATATCAAAGCCACAAGATTCTATGTGTAAACCCTGCGAAGTAGGAAAGCTAACCAGGACATAGTTTAAATCAAAGAGCTCTACTTCAACAGAGAAACCACTCCAATTAGTTCACATGGATTTATGTTGACCATCAAGATAGGAAGGAACATGGAAGGAAAACTACTTCATGCTGATCATTGATGATTACTCCAGACTCACCTGGGTTTCTTTTCTCAAAGAAAAAGTTGAAGCATTTGATAAATTTAAAATATTTAAGACTTTAACTGAGAATCAAATAGGCAACAGATTAAAGGAAGTAATATCAGACAGAGGAGGAGAATTTATTCCAAGTGATTTCAAGGAATTTTGTGATAAACATGGGGTCAAGAGAGAATACACAATCCCAGGAACTCCACAACAAAATGGAGTAGTTGAGAGGCAAAACAGAACAGTTCAGCAAATGGCTAGGTCAATGATGAATGAGACGAACATTGGTCAAACATACTGGGTAGAAGAAATACACACAACAGTACATATTCTTAACAAATCCCACCTCAGACCACACAGTGACAAGACACCTTATGAACTGTGGTATGGAAGATCTACTTCAATCAAACACTTCAAAGTATTTGGGAGTAAGTGCTACATAAAGAATAATAATGAAAACCTTGGCAAGTGCGATGACAGGGCTGATGAAGGCATCTTCTTAGGATATGCTACCAATAGTAAAGGATATAGATGCTTTAATAAAAGATTGCATAAATTAGTTGATTGCATTGATTTAAAGTTTGATGAAGGAGTCCCAGTAAGAGAGGTGAGCAATATTGAGTCTGCTACAGATGAGACAGCTGAAGTTGAAGATGAGTCCAAGAATCATAAGGAGAAGACTCTGAGTTAGATACAAATACTCTGCAGGACTGAAACCATGAGATCAAGACAAATACACCCTCCATAGTTATTAGGAATAATCATCTTGAACATCAGATAGTTGGTCATCTAAACCAAGGAGTTCGAACAAGAAAGAAGTTGAATAATGTCTCAGAACAATCTCAGATTTTCCTTCTATCTTTGCTTGAACCTAAAGACTTTAATGCATCTAGCGAATATAACCATTGGGTTAAATCCATGAATGATGAACTTGACCAGATTGAGAAAAACAATACTTGGGAGATGGTTCCTAGACCTGAAGGTAAAAATGTCATAGGTTCCAAATGGATATTTAAGAATAAATTGAATGACCAGGGACAAGTTGTTAGAAACAAAGAAAGATTAGTCTATAAGGGCTATGAACAGATTGAAAGAAAAGATTTTGATGAAGCCTTTGCACTAGTGGAAAGATTGGAATCCATCATAATGTTTCTTGCCTATGGATGTCATAATAACTTTAAAGTATATCATATGGATGTTAAGTCAACATTTCTTAATGGAGATATAGAAGAAGAAGTATATATGGAACAACCAAGGATTTTCAATGACAGATAATCCTGACTTTATCTGCAAGCTGAAGAAAGCCTTATATGGGTTGAAACAAGCTCCTCATTCTTGGTATCACAGACTGGAGAAGTATCTTCAAGACATAAGGTTGAACACAAGAATAGTTGACAACAATATATATATCAAAACAGAGGGAAAAATATCTAAGAGAAATATTGAAAAGGTTTCAAATGGAAGATTCTAAACCTGTGGGCACACCTATGGTCACTGGATACAAGTTAAGAAAGGATGATGACTCATCTAATTTTGATCAAATTTCATATAGGTCTATGATAGGCAGCCTGTTGTACATCACATAATCTCGTCCAGACATAATGCATGTTGTTGGAATGGTAGGAAGGTATCAGTCTGCACCTAAACATAGTCATTTGCTAGTTGTCAAAAGAATATTTAGATATTTGAAAGAAACAATGAAGTATGTTCTATGGTATCCTAGGAATCATAATTTTCAATTATCAGTCTATTCAGATGTTGATTTGGCTAACTGCATGGATGAAAGGAAAAGCCCGAGTGGAGGTGCACTCTTCTTAGCAGATTCTCTTGTAGCATGATTGAGCAAAAAGCAAGGTTCCATTTCCTTATCAACTAATGAAGTTGAATACATAGCAGCTGCCACTTGCTATACCCAAGTACTATGGATGATTCAGACACTTGTATAATTGGAGGTAAAGTATACTGAACCGATCCCAATTCATTGTGATAATACTAGTGCAATTAGTGTGCCAAAGAATCCTGTATTCCACTCCAAGACCAAGCACATCCCCATAAAATACCATTTTCTGAGAGAGAAGGTCACTAAGCATATTGTTCAGGTTCATTACATTCCAACCACAGAACAAATTGCAAACATATTTACTAAACCCCTAGCCAAGACACCATTTGAATATCTTCGTCAGAATTTGGGTGTCATCCCTTCTCTCACCTAAGAGAGTCCATGTTGTAAGGGGAAGTATGTGTTGGTTGAATATCTGATACCTATGAAAAGTACTACAACATCTCAGGGGGAGTATGTTTTCTTTGACATTGATGTCAAAGGGGGATAAAAGGTCTGGTTTGGATGCTACAGTTGGAGGTTTAAGAAGAATAGTGCAGCCTTTCAAGGTTTCCATCAATGCCAAAGGGGGAGATTGTTGGCATATTTTACAGGAAGAGTGTGCTTGTCATTGATGGAAAGAACAACAACAATGATGGAAAAAAGGAAAAGAATAATATCAGGAGGAGGAGAGAACAATACAAAGAGATCAAAGCTCAGAAGGAAAAGTGTAAGCTCAAGGTGAGAAGCCTCAGCAATCGTCTGATCAAGAAATCGATCGTGTTGATCATCTCATTTTATGGACATCTGTCATATGAATGACTGTGGGCCTAAGGATCATTGGAGGATCATGACTGTCGGATATGCAAGCCAGATCAACGACATGGATGAATTGTGTGGATCACAAGGAGAATTAAACAACTTGTTAGTTCTAATCCCGCAATCGATCTAGATCGTCAGATCTTGTAGAATCGGATATCGACGACTATGGTTGATCCAACAAGCGATCATATTAAGTTATATTGAGTTGTGACCATCAGATGCATAATCACCAGATCAACGACAGGGATATATTGTGGAAATTGAAAGGAGAATTAAAGATCATGTTATTTCCAATGCTGCAATTACTGAGAATCGTCAGATCTTATAGCCTTAAAGATCAATGATTGTGGTTGACTCACCAACGACGCACAACTTCAAATTGCGTGCTTTTGGTGACGAGTTAAATCACTAGTAGGTTATGGTTTTACAATCATCCTTGATCATTGATCTACTTCGAGTGTCTTCATGACCGTTGGATCACATTTTAGTGGAAGGAAAGGATAATGTAAAAGGGCTGAGAGTTCGATTATCCGAATACGCGTCAGTCGTCGAATCATTTCAAGTGGAAGGACAGGATAATATAGAAAATATGCACCATAGATAGATTGATCCATCAATCTAAGAACATGATCGACGAATATCATTCACTCCAGATATAAATAGGTGAGGAGGTTACGCTCCGAAAAGTTTGAGATTTGAAATTCCCAAAATGTGAATTTTTGTCAGTCGTTGGATCATTCTAAGTGGAAGGACAGGATAACATGGAAGATATGCATCACAGACATATCAATACATCAATCTAGGATAATTATAGACGAACAACATTTAGTTCAGGTATAAAGAAGCGAGGAGGTTAAGCTCCAGAAAAATCTCACTTTAGATTTTTCAGTTTGAGATTTGAAAAACCTGAAGCCCAGAGAGCCGGAAATTTGAAATGAATAAGGACCATCGGATCTAGAGAACATGCGATGATCATTAGATCAGGGATATCCATGTCAGTAGACCACGTCAGCAAGGACATGATTCATCCAATCTGAAAGATCTCTTCGGGTGTATTCTCAACCGTTGATCATAGTACAGTAAAAGGATAGTGTAAGTTTGAAAAGTTCAAAACCCGAAGTTCTGAAGGGAGAAGTTTTGACAGCCTTCCATATCAATGTTTTATTAAGTTGGAGTCATCGATTAAAGAGGAAATATGTCGGCAGATCTACTATTTCGGAAGATATCCAGTCAGCAGCAACAGGGTTTAAGATTTGAAACTCCCAGAGCCCGGATCATGAAGTAAATCTCAGTCGTTGGTTTAGGAAGTTGAGATATGGTCCGCAAAATTGAGAGGATAGATCTGAATGGTCCATTCAGGAGCACCATCAAGATTGTGAGATCGACGGTCCTACTCAATTGCGAGGCTGGAACATGATCGGGTCTTGATTTTTCTTGAGCGACCCGCAATTGAAACCAGACTTTTTGAAAAGGGATGCATGGAGGCTCAAGGTAAATTGCAGGGAAAAAATCAGTTTGACTCAAACCACCTTTGGTCATGCCCACAATCGCATGGTCATATGAGATCATCGCCACATGACCACATCAACGGAATATTCGGGAAGGATCTAGTGCTTCTAAGCTCCACTTCGGAATTTCGGAGATCGGGAGTTGGGAGAATCGAGATGTCTCATATAAACATTCCTGAAGTTGCGAGTCACAAAGCGCCTTTTGTTAGGCCTATGGTCATAACCATGGTCACATCATCAAGGGATAAAGGGAAAGGATCTAGCGCTGTGAGGATTCACCTCATAGGTTACGCGATGAAAAATAAAAAAGGCCTCTGCATGTATAATCCAATGACGATGATCAAACAAAATCTGATCGAAGGGATACTGTTTCATATTGTGATTTATTGATCAGTTAGGATTCATTTACACTAAGGGAATCATCATTCCTGAGTGACTGAATCATTCATTCCTGAGCATTAGAATAATGAGTGTTCTGAGATTCCCAAAATGAGTGTTCTAATATTCCCGACTTGAGTGTTGGAGATGGGAGTGTAACGGTGGATGAGAGCATGAATAAAAGAATAATGTCATGACAAAGAGAGGTTGTTGTTTTTGCGAAAAAGAAGTTGAACTGTATGTAATGAAGAATAAAACATGAACAGAGTGAGAAAGAATAATGAAGCATGATCTAAGAGAGGAATAAAAAGTCAAGGTGCGCAAGCAAAGACAGAGAAGAAGAACAAAAAGCACAAGAAGATGATAGAAGGAAGACGCTGATGCAAGCAGAGCAGAGCAGTGTAGAAGAACAATGATGAGACTGGTAAGCCATTGATTAATACTATATCACTGTAATGAATTTCAATAATAAATATTTATATCTCAGGGTGGTAGGGTGGTGCTAGGGAGGACTGTTGTCCTTAGAGTTTTAACTAGGTGCTTGAACACATGAAGTTGTATCTTCCATCTGGTTGCAGCTAGAAAAACTAGGGTGGTAGGGTGTTGCAAGGGAGAACCATAGTTTTATGTTATACATGTTGGTAACTGTGTGACTGGAAGTTGGTGCTTCCATCTAGTTGGTGTTGGAACACTCAGGGAGTTAGTGCTTCCTTCTAGTGGGTGCTAGAGAAACTAGAGAGTTGGTGCTCTCAACAAGTTGCATCTTGTAAAACAGAGGTCGTAGCCTCACAAAGAGTTGGAGCTCATAAGAATGATAATGTATAGAAAATAAAGTATGCTTATCATATTAATAAGAAGAGGTTTTCTCCCTTTATGGGTTTCCTCGGGAATATCTGTCTCTGTATACTTTATGTGTGTGATTGATGTTAAATACTCTATTGCTTACTTCCCTAAATTATTGTGATAGTCATTAAGTGTTCTGTAATGAGTTTAAAATGGATATAATTGTTTAAGAACAGTAACAACTGATTCAACCCCCCCCCCGACCCTCTCAATTGTCCAACAACCTTTTAGTATTTTGAACTTCTGGTCAACCTCCCAGACCAATTCTCTTGGCTTCTGCTTAATCTCTATCATCGCATTCATGAACTGATCCTCTGAACTTGGTTTCTGAAACTCATTTATTAATTGCCTCTTCACCTCTGCGACAATTTTAGGTGCTCCTGCTGGATTATTTACTATGAGACCCTAATCTACGTGGATATTAGTGGCCACCCACCTATTCCAACCAACTCCTCTTGACAATTGTTAGTTCAACACGTTCTTCTATAATTCTTTGTAATTTTGGGTTATACAATTTCAGGGTTGTCTGAAGCGCTACACAACTTCCAGGTGGAGATTGTTGACCTCCCACCTAATCCAACAGGATTATTTTTTAATTTTTCATGTCAATACATCTTTTTGTACTTCCAGGGCTGTTTTGGGGCACTAAACAATGTTTTTTTGGATTTCCATAGTCAAACTGTAGATGGATTCAAAGTTTGACGATGTAATGTGTATTTCTCAAAAATACCTTTCATACGGGCTATCACGTGCCTAAAAAAGAGGTCATATGAAAATGTTATGACCCCGAGAAGTTGTGGTACCAACTTACCCATCGAGGCCCACATAACTTTTGGCGTTTCATCTCCTAAGGTTAGGTTTGTGGATGTCTAGGGTTTTGGAATTCATGAGTAAATTTAAAAAGGCCTCTAGAGCCTCATTGTGATCATTCTTCTCAGACATATGCATGTACAATCCACATCTATTCTGAAAGATAGCTACCACCATTCGAGCAAGTTTTTTTCAGTTGTGCGGTTTTACAGTTTCAGCCTATTTTATTTATTCAATAGAAATTATTGTTCACTAGATATGTTTTGCTGTTATCTGTATCTTTATGTTATTGTATTCTGTATGTTGTTCCTTTCGTTCCTCTCATAAATATGGATCAGTGGTATTAGAGCAGTATGCTCTTCATTTATTTTTCTTCATGAATGTCCCCGACAAGATCTAGGTACAATAAGTTGGGACTCAAACCAGTCGAGCCTTTGCAATATTGACCACGCCGAGCCCGAAAAAAACCCATGGGGGATGAGAAGAAATATGATGGCTCATGATATCCTTTTAAAATGTTTCTCAAGGAATCCCTTACATGACAAAGGAACGAAATGATGGACAAATTTGCATAGATCCTTCAATGGCTGCCCAGAAGAGACGCATCTTCATCAAGTGGCCCTGCAACCCCCTTAAAGGTACAAGTAAATTTTGATATTCCATTATTTGAAGGAATGATAGATGTGGATGGTATAGATAAATAATTGAATATCCTCTAAGGGTATTTTTCAGTCCACAAATTTTCTGACAACGAAAAGATTACTTTTTCACTCCTCAAGGCCATCCCCCGTGTTAAGGATTGGTGGGATACTTACTCTAAGTAAAGGGACATAGAGGAATCTACAATATTTGCGGTCTCCCCCACATGGGATTCCTTCAAGGATGCCATTAGAGAATAATGCTACCCTATTGGAAGCTACGAGGACCAGTACACAAGATGGACCACACTGCGTCAGGAAAGGGACCATAAAGTACCATATTTCACCAATATTTTCCATACCCTATGCACCAAAATTAGGTATCAATGACTCTGAACGACATCTAGTGCTCAAAGACTGCGATTGTCTGCATAGATAAATTCAAACATAAATGGATTTTCTAGACATTACATCATTAGGTGTGGCTTATAGATATGTTGTCAGGATCGAGGATAAATTTAAGCAGAAGAGGGGAGAGTTTGGATCTACAAACTCCTCACGGTCGAAGCAGGACAAAGGCGGCCCCAACCCAAAAAATAATGGAAAGAGAAAAGATGTTCACTCTCAAGACAACCAGTCCAAGCTGCAACCCAAGAAGGGTAATGAGAAGTCAAAGAAGGACACAGGAAAATGGTGTGAATACCATAAAATACCTTGGCACAACTCCAAAGAATGTCGCTCAAAGCAGTCACTGGTGGCTGAGCTGAAAGATCCCAAGTTAGAGGTAGATTCTGACTCTGAATCAAATCCAGAAAGTGGGAAGCAGATCATTGATGTTGAAACCAGTGCCATTTTCTCTACCACCAAAGTCCAACCAAGCGAACCAAAAGAACCAGAGGAAGGGGAACGCCTATTTCACTCACATATGTGGGTAAAGGTGACTCCACTGCATTTCATTGGTGATAGTGGCTGTAAGAAGAACCTAATTTCAGTAGAGTTTGTCAAGCAGCTAGACCTTCCGATAAACTACACCCACAGACCTACACCATTGGCTGGCTTCGCCAATGACAAGATCTTCGCATTAGCCGATAATGTTGTTTTCCCTACAACATCAAGCCCTTCAAAGACGAGGTATTGTGTGATATTGCTCCTCTTGATTTTTTTTATGTTCTTCTAGGCCATCCATATTTGTGGAAGTGACATGATTTGTATAAGTATAGACCTCGTAGTGTTATTATTACTTTGGGTAGACACTTTTAAAGGACACTAGAGGTAACGTTGCCTACCGCTATTTCTTTAATCTCTGCTAAGCAATGCAGTAAGTTCATTTCACAGACCGGGAAGTTTGTCTTCTTTGTGATCCATGCTTGTAGTAAGCATAAGGTCATCTCCACATCCATGACCTCTACACAGAGCCTCTCTTTGTAGAAGAATCAAGTGGACGGGATTGTTGAAGAGTACAAAGACATATTCTCCTCACCCACTAGGGTATCAACGCACTACCAAGTCAAGCATCCAATTGATTGAACCCCCAATGCACCACTTCCTAATGGATGAGTCTATCATCACTTGTTGATGGAAAATGATGAAATGAAGCGCCATATCCAAGAGATTCTTCAAAAAGGGAACATCTGACCATATCCTCCCCTTGCAGAATCCCGATTGTGTTGGTGCAGAACAAAGATGGGACCTGGCGGCTCTGCATTGATTACAAAGAATTAAACAAAATCACAGTCTGGAACCAATACCCTATTCCCCGAATTGATGATCTTCTTGAACAACTCAAGGGGGAAAAGTTCTTCAACAAGATTTACCTAAAGTATAACTACCACTAGGTTCCCATCGAACCAACTGATATATGGAAGACAACTTTCAAATCTAAAGAAGGTCTCTTCAAATGGCTGGTCATGCCCTTTGTCTTAACAAATTCACTAATAAATTTCATGATATTGATGGATGATGTATTGAGACCCTTCAACAACTCTTTTATGGTGGTATATCTATATGATATCCTCATCTTTAGCAGAACTTGGGAGGAGCACATGCAACATATTCAACAGGTTTTGGGCACTCTGCGGTAGCACAAGATATATGTCAACCTGGAAAAATGCTCCTTTGGCATGAACATGGTCCAATACTTGGTATACAATGTTGATGAACATGGGGTACATGTGGATCCAGTTAAGATCCAATTCATTCGTGACTGGCCAGCCCCGACCACACTAACCGAGCTTCGACGCTTCTTGGGACTTTCCAACTTCTACCGAAGGTTCGTGCTGGGTTTCTCCCATATTGCATGGGCCCTCAGCCAAGTAACCAAGGGTGGTGTAAAGGAAAATTTTGCATGGGGTAAGGGACAACAAGAAGCATTTGATGATGTGAATCATCGCTTGTGCTCAACTCGGGTACTCTCCTTACCTGATCTGCAACAATCGTTCAATATTGAGGCCGATGCCCCCAACTATGATGTAGGTGAAATTCTCACTCAGCATGGTCATCTAGTAGAATACCATAGTGAGACACTCTCATATACTATCTAGAAATACCCCACCTATGACAAAGAAATGTATGCCATTGTGAAAGCATTTCGTCAATGGAAAAAATAGATTCTGGGAAAGGAGACCATCATCCACACTCATCACAAGCCTATGCAGTTCATACAGACACAGGGGAAGTTTCAAAACAAACACCAACAAAAGAGGTCCACATACCTACATGAGTTCCATCTCAACATCAAGTATAAAATAGGGAGCAGAAATTGTGTCACTGACTGCCTCAATCACCCTCCCATTTTTGCACTCACCACAATGCTCCATTCCCATGGGC
The DNA here is from genome assembly GCA_009831015.1 of Picea engelmannii. NCBI lineage: Eukaryota > Viridiplantae > Streptophyta > Pinopsida > Pinales > Pinaceae > Picea > Picea engelmannii. Next base: position 91,960 of record ML807705.1, on the reverse strand, counting down.
ATGAGGCATTTGAGTGGCCCCAACTTTATCTATGTGACCTTGACTTTTCCACCACCCATCATCTCTTGGTTACATGAGCGAATGTCACCAATTTTCACATCCAGAATCGACTGTTATGCCATCTGGGCCACCTCTATGTTCCCACAAGCGAGCATGAAAAGATGATTTGGGAGGATCACTACAGTTGGATGGCAGAACATTTTGGCATGGATAAAATTGTGGTCGTTCTACATAAATATTTTTATTGGACAAAACTTTGATAAGACGTCAACAAGTATATCATATCTTCCATTTTATTTTTCCATTTCCAAGCCATCCATCAAGGAGAAAGGCTTATAGACCCCTCTTCCTACTCCCGAGAGGCCTTGGGAATCCATATTGGTGGATTACATGTCTACCTTCCGTCCACCAAGCAAGAAAATGATTGTGTATTTGTGGTGTTTGATCGGTTTTTGAAGATGGCCATTATCACAACTTGGAAGAAGACCATAATACCGGCAGATAATGTCAAGCTCTTCTTCTAATGGGTGTTGGTCCATTTTGGGATACCATAGAACATCACCTTAGATTGAGACAATAGGTTCTTCAACACATTTTTGTTGAGTCTCTGGTCACTATTAGACACCAAGCTCGCTAAATCCATTTATTTCCACCCCTAAACTGATGGCCAGACAAAGATCATCAATCAGATGATTGTGCACATCGTGTGCATGTACAACTCTAAGAATCCATGTACATGGGATGAGAGTCTTCCCTATGTTCATCATAGCTACAACATGGCTCTCCATAGCTCCACCAGCCATACCCCATTTCATGTGGGGCTGAGATTCCAACCTTTGGGTCCCATTGATGTTTCCCTACCTCTTGCAACCACACAAGCATAATATTCCCATGTTCAGTCTGAGGTGGAAAAAGCCACCAGATTCATTGAGAGGATTCAACACATCTTCCAATAGGTCCATGATATTTTGTAGAAAGCCAATGCTAAGTACAAGAAGCGCCATGATCAACATCGAGTACCACACCAATTTCAGGTAGGAGACAATGTCTGGTTACATTTGCATAAAGAGCACCTTGTAGGGCCTCATCAGAATCTCTTCCCACTTCGCTATGGGCCTTAAACTATCACCAAGGTTGTGGGTAGCAATTATTTTGAGCTCAACACTCTACCCTTCCTTTGCTTGCACCCAGTGTTCAATGTGGACATCCTTCAACCATATTATCCACCATTATTGGACACCTCATAGATCACAGAACAATTGATACGAACAAACTTCAACCCTAATTGCATGGAACATGAATCCACTAATCAGATAGTGGACACACAGGTCAAGGGAACTCGCCAGCAGAGGATCCAACTTTATCGGGCTGTCAAGGCAGGGAAACTCCTACACCAAGGAAAGTTCCTCACCCGAGGCCAAATTTAACAGACGTTTCCTCACCTTATGGAGGAACTCAACACAATGGATACCATTTCTTCCTAAGGGGGAAGGACTGATCCAGGTGGATATTGGTAGCCACCCATCTATTCCAACTGGCTCCTCTTAACAATTGTTAGTTCATCAGGTTCTTCTGTAATTCTTTGTAATTATCGGTTCTACACTTTCATGGTTGTCTGAATCCCTACACAACTTCTAGGTGTATATTGGTGGCCTCCTACCTAATCCAACTAGATTATTTTGGAAGTTTTCATGTCAGTACATCTTTCTGTACTTCCAGGTTTGTTTTGGGGCCCTAAACATTTTTTTTTTCTTTCCACAGTCAAAATGTAGTTGGAGTCAGATATTGATGGAATAATGTGTATTTATCAAAAATACCTTTCCAACGGGATATCATGGCCCTAAAATGGAGTTCATATGGAAAAGTTACGACCCCGAGAAGTAGAGGTACCAACTTACCCATCGGGGCCCACATAAGTTTTGGCGTTTCATCTCCTAGGGTTAGGTTTTTGGATTTATAGGGTTTTGGCATTCGTGAGTAATGTTAAAAAGGCCTCTAGAGCCTCATTGTGATCATTCTTATCAGACATATGTGCGTAGAAGCCACATATCTTCATAGAGATAACTACCACCATTCGAGCAAGTTGTTTTCAGTTCTGGAGTTTTACAGTTTCATCCTATTTTATTTATTCAATAGAAGTTATTGTTCACTAAATATATTTTGTTGTTCTTTGTACCTCTATGTTATTGTATTCAATATGTTATTCCCTTTTTTCCTCTCATAAATCTGGATCATATCCATATACTAATCTAATCTGTGGTCTTTGAACGTGAATGCCAACTACACAACCTTTGTATCTTCATCTGTAATCTTCTTGGCTGCTGAAATCTTCTTACAGATAAACAAATGCTTTTATGGGTCATCCGACCCTTCTCCTTGGAAATATGGTAGCCTAATATTTGGATCTACTCCTGCCATTGTGAAGTTTTTTGTACTACCACCTCTGCAAGGTGTAGATACTTGATTGCTACTTTTTGAACTTATACTTCTTCTTGAATTGCTACTAGACCTATGTCCTATAAAAATCCTTCTACCACTAATCACTTTTTGGTTAACCAATTTTTCTTCTTCAAATTTCTTAGTCACACATGGGGTTGTGGGTTTCACATTAATTTGGATCTGGAATGGAGATCCTTTTTCTGTGCCATAACTCTGACCTCTGGTTTTCCTCTCATATGTGGCATGCAAGATTTCCTCAATCTTCCCTGTCACACAGATATCCTCTACCTCTTCCTCATCATTTTCCAAGCCCTCTCAGTCAGCTACTGCCTTGGTATATTCCCCATCCATCATAATAGGGTCCATTGCTTCCTTCTTCTAGCCTCTGTCTAGAGCCCTCTCCATATCTCAGATCTTCCTTAGTGCTTTCCCCAACTCCCCCATGCGCGCATAGTGATTTAGTTGTATGATTCCATGGTCATCACACCTTTATCATGCAATAATATCTTGATCAACGTATAAAGTGACCTAATGTACATTCCTCTTGGTCCCTTCAGAAACTTCTTCTTTGAATCAATGTAAGAGTTTGGTTGATTGACTGCAAATTTAGTAATAAATCCTACAACAATATTCTCTAACCAAAAATCCATTGCACGCGTGAATTTATTATTGACCCTTTCCAACTGCGCAATATTCTCAACAGTCTAGTCTACTGGCCTTATCCAATTAGTGATATGAGTATCCTTCAACCTCAGTATCCACTCTTGTAATAACTTTGGAAAATAACATAAATATGCCTCATGAAAATCAGTAATCACATACCTCTGTAGATACTGATGCAGTGTACACTTGGAACTTATATTATATTTTTTTGCAAACTTGAGTTTCTTTGTCTCCAACTAGCTCTCAATATCTTTCTTTGTAGGGTTCCATGGCCTAAACATCCCCTTGTACCAATGCACTCTCTTCATCAAATCCCATCCAATCTGATTTGTTGAGTTCCAATTGACAACAAAACCATTTTTTGGATGTATGGGTTGACCCGGGTTCTACCTTAGCTCTCCAAAAAAACTCTAGAAACCATTGACCCCTCTGGTAAACCAGAAGGCAAAATTGAGCACAGAGTGCACAACGCCGTCTCACCTGAGATGGATTATGGGTGATTGCATGACCCAGGTGTATGAAATCATGGAAGGGATGTAACTCATGGGAATGTTAGAAACATTTCTCTTCTATTACTTCAATATTCATCAGATATACTATTTTACCCATTCAATAACATTCATTCTGTAGAAAAAATCATGCTAGTCTATTGCGCGCTACAAATAAACTTCAACATATTCATGTATTCATTTATTCATTCATCATAAAGAATGTAAAATCAACACATAAGAGATAACACACATAGAGACACCATTTTTACCATGTTTCACCCCCCTTGGGCTACGTCCACAAAAATATTCTACTTCTTATTATTCTTCATCAAAATAAGGTGTTGCACACATTACATGAAAAGAAATTCATACTCTGTGAGGCTAACCAATGTCGCACGAAGCTCCACATCTTGCGACCTGACCCTCAATTATAATCCATACATCTAAAAACTGACTACATCTCAGCTCCACAGCTCTCAAGAAAACTAGTATTATGACTCAAGACTCAACAAGTTCTCCAAAATACTCAAGATGATAATACTCAATCAACTCTAAGTCATAAGTCCTCTCTTATTTAACTTATACCCCATATTTATATAACAACAAGTGGATAAAAACCCTTACATCATACCCCAAAACCCTAACCCTAATGGATTAGACTTGTCCACATAATAACTCCTTGTGCGTGGTTGGTCTTCAATCCAACCATTCCTTGCTTTGACTCTGCACTGATCTTCCTTAATTCCCAGCGCACTACTACCTTTTCCTTCTTTCGCGCTACTTTGTCCTCATTTCCTAGCTCACACTCCACCATCCTCCAAAACTAATACGCTGTACACAAAAAGTAGCCTGCTCCAACAACACTCTACCATTTGTCTACCATGTTTCTTATTTTTTTAATTAATCTAGGGATTTTGGAGAAAATATCCTCTTATTTCTTAAAAAAAAAATCTCAATTGATTAGAATTGGTCATAGGGATTTGAAATATTTTTTTTCCCAAAGAAAAAAAGCACAACTCTATTCATGGTGAGAATGGAATTTGCATTTTTCAAATTCTTTTACCACTTTACAAAAGAGGAAAAAAAGGAATGTCCTAGAAAATGATACAATGTTTTTAACTCGACTACAACTACCATAAGATTCACTATTTATATTTATCATAGCCTTTACATTTTTCTTATAAGAATATGTTCTTTTCTTTTCTTCAAAATAAAGACTATGCACATATTTTCCTATATACTATGGGAAAACATGAGATCTAGAACATAAGAAAGAAATTCCATTTCATACACTTATTAGAGAGGGGATAAAGAACCCCTCCCTAAACTCATCCACAACCATAGTAGCTTCAAGTAACAATTGAACTTCTTTTGATAAGGAATTAGTGATGATATTCAAATCCCTAAGGATATGTGTGAAAGAAATAAGAACAATATATTATGCAATCTCTTTTAGAGAATCACTAATTAGATTGAAGATAAATTTACGTGGTTGCAATATTTTTTTCATCTAATTTATTACTATGGACGAATATCGAAATATTTGAACATGAGTTGCATTTCTTTGCAAAGCAACTTTTAGTAGAAATATCAAATCCATGAACATTGAAAAATTATTGGAACCCACTCCCAAACCTGCCTTGAACTTTATAGTCAAAATCTAATAAATAAAGAATTCCACTAGCACTACTAAAGCCTTGAGGACCCAACCTTATGCAATTAAAAATACCCCTAGCCAGGGACATGTCAATTGACTATTCATTCACAAGTCTATATCGTGATTGATTAGAAATCATTCTATAGTATGACACCATAGATCTCATTGGAATATAAATCTAAAGGATGGAAGAAATTTTTCATCAAATATTTGAAAATTTCTAGCCAACTAAATAAACAAGGAATATATGAATTGTTTTAATTATTTTTTAACAAACAATTTCTTCAAACATTCTTTGATGAATGAATCAATCCACACATTTGTCACCCTTGTCTTTTTCTCAACCATCTTTCATATTTGTGTGGAAATAATTAATAAATGAAATATGGATTCCATGTTAGATATTTACTTTTTAATTCTAGCCACATAAAGATTATAGTCTTTTTTGTTTCTTCTATCTTTCAAATTTGACTCCACCATTAAATAGGCTCATGATTATCTATTGTAAAGTTAGATTTGTATCTAAGTCAAGAAGATTCTTTTCCTCTAATCTTGTTATGGCTTTTAAATACTTGTACACAAAAAAAATTGTTTTTTTTATAAAAGATTGTGTGTTAAATATTTACTTTTTAATTTTAGCCACATAAAAATTCTAGTTTTTTGTGTTAGTTTTATCTTTCAAATTTGATTCCACCATCAAATAGACTTATGATTATCTATAGTAAAGTTAGATTTGTATCTAAGTCAAGAAGATTCTTTGCCTTGTACATTTTGGAATTGTTTCTATAACATAAATAACCTTCTATAAAATTTTGAAAAAAATTTATTTTATGTTATGTCTGGATATACATATATAACATTAAATCAAATAATTATAAGATTAAAATATTGATTCCTCATATTTTAAAAAAATATATCATTTATTGTAAAATATTTTGTATATGTGTCCAACCTTTTATTCATTTTTAGCCTTTAATATCAATGTTTTAGATGTAATTAGTATTGGCGATGGTGCAATTATTGTCAACATTAGCAGCCAACCATCGCCAACTAGATAGTATTGGTAAACCTATTGTGATACAATTATCAGTAACCCTTAGCAACCAAGTATCTCCATGTGGCTAACGTGGATAATAACAACCAAGGATATTTATATTTTTAAATAGCCTCTTGATATACGCTCATAATTCATATCATTTTATGAATGAATTTATAAACATATCATTTATATCATATTCTACTCATCTCTTTGCTACTATTTTTATCGTAATGAGTGATATTGGTTTTTTCAATTATTCATTTTACTCAGAATAATGATTGTAGTAACTTCTAGAATATTTTGTTGAGTATTCATATTTCTCTTTTATTATCATTTCTATCCTATTTGTTATATTTAGTAATATTTTTACCCTATATCGTCATTGATTAGCAATCATTCTATATTATGGTATGGAGTATAAAATTGAAAAGATAATGAAAGTTTTCATTAAATATTTGGGAATTTCTAAACAATTGAATTCCCCAAATGAATAAATCTAAATTATTTTAATTATTTTTTAACAAACCATTTCCTCAAAAATTTCCATGGACTAATCCATCCACACATTTTTCACCCTTATAACCCTCTCAACCACCTTCCACATTTGTATGCATATGGGTAATTAATTAATTTATGAGATATGGAGTCTACCTCCATTCTACATGACTAGAACTTGGCTACTCCTCCTTTGCAAAACTTTCCATCTTTTAATGCTAACCACAGGAAAATTCCAATCCTTTTTGTTGTTTCTATCTTTCAAATGTGATTCTACCACAAAATAAACTCATAATGATCTATTACAAAGTTAAATTTGTATCCAAGTCAAGTAGACTCTTTGCCTCTATTTTGGTTATGGTTTTAAAATACTTGTACATAAATAATTTATCTTTCTATAAAAGATTGTGTGAAATATAACCATTGTTCATTTTGGAATTGTTTACATAATATAATATAAATAGCTTTTTATAAAATTAAAAAAAAACAACTTATATATATAAAACAAATAATTGTAATATTAAAATATTAATTGTTGATTTTTTTTAAATATATCATTTAATATAAAAAAATTGTATATATATCGAATATTTTATTATTTTTTAAATTTAATATCAATGTTCTATATACAATTAGTATTAATGATTGATACAATTATTATTATCAATTAATCATCTCCAAGTGAATAGTATTGACAAACTCTATGGATTTATATCAATTGTGATACAATTATCATCAACCCTTAGTAACCATGTGACTAATCTTAATAATAACAATTAAAGATGTTTATATTTTATATTTTTAAATAGCCCCTTCTCATAATTCATATCATTTTATCAATGAATTTAATAAAAGATGTTTATATTTTTAAAAATCCTCTTAATATACTCTCATAATTCATATCATTTTATGAATAAATTTACAAGGAGACCTAATGAGAAGAAATTAGTGAATTTCTAAGTAATCTCAATTTGTGACATTTGAAATTTGTTCAATTTCCATAAATTTTACCAAAATCAATTATCCAATTCTCATGAAAATAAAAAAACTCACCCCATATCACTTAGTAAATCCTAACTCTACTCATCTATTCACTTAGTATATCATTAATCACTAATATTGTTTTTTCAATTATTCATTTATTATTCAGAATAATGATTATAGTAGCTTCTAGAATGTTTTGTTTAATATTCATATTCCTCTTTTATTACTATATATACCATATTTGTCCCATACTTCTTTGAATTTTGATCTCATGCAAAGGAGTTTGCCAACTTGATACTCAAGATAGCATCGAGTACTAGTGTTTTTAATCAATATGGTACTCGAGATATTATTACACCAAAAAGCATATACCTATTGGTAATGGGCACGATTAATGACCTTTTAATCTAAAATTCTAATCTAATGGCTAACAATTAAAGATGATGGCATATTCTTAGTCGTCCTCCCAAATCAATGAATGTGATTTACTCTTCATAACTTCCTTGTATTTTTGAATGCATCCGTTAACTTGTTTACTTTTTAACATTTACATAATCATATTAAGAAATTACTATAGCACCATATAATTGCCACGTTTATATTATTAATGGGCACTACTACTTCAACTTCCTCAGTGGTACGTGCGTCTCAACTATCCACGCGTTTCATATTCGATGGCCGACCCACCTATTGCATGAGCATAGAGCGTTTCATGAGCATGGAGCGTTCGCGAGTTAGCAGCTGTGTCTTTCATGAATATTCAAATGATATAACTAGCATAGATGCTAATTACCAACCGATACCTTTCGGCATTCTCAGCCACTAGTTAACGACTGTGCTAGTCTTATACATGGTCATGTATCTATCATCCTAGGATTCGGTAGTGTGTTCCTTTAGTTTCTATATTTCTATAATGGATCATTCAAGCCCAACATCAACACAAAATAAAATGCGATGCATATTTTAATGCCTATTTGAACAAGAAAGGGATGAAGTTCTTGTTAATCTTCCTATTTTGGACCACATAACATTGTTTTGTAATTTAATCCGATGTAATGAAAAAGAGCTACCATGCATGCTTTCCATGCAAAGTGTCAACCTTTATAGATAAGAATAATATACCATAAAATGGATTTGGATCTTTCTTAAAAAAAACTACGTTGCGTATGTTTTAACTAACTTTAACTTTAACTTTCATCAAAGGGTGTTTTTCTTAGTAACCAAGGAAACCTTTCAATTCAATTTTTGAAAGGAATAACAATGCGCTACAAACTTCAATAAGAATTGAAAGGCATATAAAACATCATAGATATGGAAGTGCATAAGCTCCTCACAATCATACTTTAAACACTATCGAAGATGAAATGACATTGTTAAACAATTATATCATAAACTAGAAAAGCTTATTCCTAGTGCAAATGCACAAAACCGTGATGAGATTTAAAAGTATAATTGGGAGTTACTTTAAACACAATCAAAGGTGAAATAACATTGTTAAAGAATTATATCATAAAAAAAAAGACCTATTCCTAATGCAAATGCACAAAACTGTGATGAGATTTAAAAGTATAATTGGGAGTGATGTTGAATGAAATTTCAAGATATCTTCAATTTTTAAAGATACTGGAATTTTTTTTCAACCCCCTACACACTAATATCTTTACAATCACAATTCAAACATAACAATAAATGAAATATTATTGTCGAATAATTATATTGGACAAAAAGGCTTCATTTGAAGTGTTTCAATATTCACAGTGGAAGAATTTCGACAATAATAAGAAATAAATTTATACGAACTAGAATGAAAGAGAGAAAGGGTTGGGGGCACTTGCACATCCAAGGATCCAATGTACCAACAATTACTAAATAATGGAGGAATGCATTTCCATGTATCCGGTATATGAACAATTAAATAATATTTGATTGTATTCATGATATTGATTCATTACAAGTGAGGGGAAAGACCTCTTTTAGTTAAAATATCATAATAATACATATACATTAACATAGTGATGGACCATTCATGCATTTAACTAACACATATCCACTAACTTAGTCACAACTCATTAGTATGAGTAATCTGAACTAACTTATTCATGGAGCATTAATGGTCTTACAAACAAAATAACTCATTTTCAAAATATGTTGTCTATCATACACACCATGCTCTCCCCTATTAAATAATATTTGTCCCAAAATATATCTCTTATTTTATTACTAATCACTTATTAGAATAAAAATAGGTTTGATTTACAAAAATATTTTTTAACATATTGGGTCATTACTAGCCTATGATACCCAATGAATAACAAATACAATAACCACGCACATTACATTCACATGTTTTTTTTATCATTCGTTGTATTAGGGACACAACATTCCCTTACTTCCTATAGGGATTTGATCTCAAAGTATAAAGAAGAAGTAAATAAAACTACAATTAGTGATTGAAGTCATTTTTCTGTAGCCACACCAATAAAATAGAGTCATACACAACATCCAAATTATTTTCTACCATTGCACTCGCTCGATTTTTTAGTCTCATGCTCTAAAATCCATGTTATATATTGAAATAGGTAATGTTTGAGCATTTCTCAATGGGATCTTGGGACTTGTGGATATCATTTTCACTATGCTGATCCTTGTGGTGCTCTTCTAGTAAACATGAATTTGTAGCAACTATGGTTTCCTTAAAGTGTTCCATGAGAAGAGTCTTCTTTAGGAAATTTGTTTCTCATTAAATTAAATGATTAAATATCATCTTGTAAGTCCCCTTTATAAATATATTTATCATTCAATGTACTAGAATATTAATTAGGGAGAGGAAGAGATCCTTGCAAGAGAAGTTGGGAGATCATGTTTTCCTCATATAAACCTTGTTAACATGGAAATTTATCATAAACAATAACACATTCAACAAAAAGAGTATGAAAGTAGTTTTCTCGTACAACTAAAATATATCTCAATATCATTCTTCATAAGCATTTTTGAAATCTAACCATAAATCTATATCATTACATTATTCAATATTTATGGCAAGTGCCATATAAAATCTATCACATAGATGCAAAAATATTTCCATTACTTCTTTCAAATATTCCATGTTAAGGTTTCTAAAAATAAAAAAATCACCTCAATTATGACTTTCCCAGTATCAATGAGTTTTAAGATGAAGATATATGCAAAGTTACAAGGCTTGTAACTATTTAAGTATTACTTAAAAATATATTATATAATATGTCAAATTTAATCCATGAAACATGCATAATATATTATATAATATGTGAAATTTCATCCATGAACATCTTTGTCAAATGTCATAATGTATTATATAATATGTCAAATTTCTTCCATGGAACATCTTTGTCAAATGGCATAAAGTTGGCTTCAATATAGAATAGCTATTTGGATTTTTTTTAAGATGATGCTTCAAAAATCTCACTTAATGCCACAATACTTTTTATTTTGAAATGCACAGCAAAAGTATAATCTATATGTTTCAAAATTCGAAGTTGAAATATTAACTCCAATAATAATAATAAGCAATAAATTAAAATGAATGAAGATAAAAGTGAAAAAAGGTTGGGACACCTACACACTTAAGGGTTGAAATGCATTTGCAATCCAATAATAATAATAAGCAATGAATTAAAATAAATAAGGATGGAAGTGAAAAAGGGTTGGAAGTGAAAAAGGGTTGGGACACTTACACACTTAAGAGTTGAAATGTATTTAAAATTTCTAAATGATAAAGGAAAACATTTTCATATTGTTGATATTCAAATGAATAAACAATATTTTATTGTATTTATAAGATTGATTCATTATAAGTAGTGGGATTGCTTTTACATAGTAGTTAGTAATTAGTGCATATAACTAACACCTAATTACTAACTTTATGACATGAGTAATCTCAAACTAACTTATTGATATTACTATTAATAAGTTTACAAACAAAAATATGTTTACTATTAATTTTAATTTAGATAGGATGGTGTAATGTGAATTATAAGTTGTCGAATCTGAAAACAATTTAGATCCAAGGGTTTAATCTACCAACAATTTAGATCCAAGGGTTCAATCTACCTGTAGCAACATTTATTCTACAATTTAAATCCTACGATTTATAATGCACCTATACCTATAGCAACATTTATACTACAATTTAAATCCTACGATTTATAATCCACCTATACCTGTAGCCACATTTATACTACAATTCAAATCCTACGATTTGTAATCCACCTATCTCAGCATTCAGCACAGTGGATATTGAACACCCTGAATATTGAACACCGTTCAACGCAGGAAGCATTTATGTAGATCACCAGTATACTCTGAGAAAGTCATTTTCATACGGTAGCATTCTCATTAATAGTAAATCTTTTGCTTCTATGGTAAACTATAAGGCATGGGTCCAATCGATCTAGCAATTGTGAAAAGTATTTACTTGATTTACACCTACTGGGGCCATTAGAAGAAAGACAGAAATCTGCAATGGCACGTCATTTTAGGTGTTAGTTGACAATCTATGTAAGACGGTCATAATCCTGATTATTTTTTATTATAAGCTCAGAGTATATTGTAATTACTGTGTACTTAAATTATTTTTTATTATCACCCTAAAGTATAATGTAACTAATGTGTAGTTAAATTAGTTTGATTTTCAATTAATTGTTTGAATTTAAATTAAATATTTAATAATTATAAAAATATTTACAAAATTAATTATTTGTTAAAAATTAAAATTTGAAAAATAATTTTTTTCATCAAATAATATGTTGAAAAATTTTCATAGTTGACACGGGAAAGGTTTGCCATATTTTCATAGTTTCTATAGTTGAGAGCTTCAAGATCAAGAAAATGGGAACTTGGAAACCAATTTCCTAAATGAAGAATTTTAAATTAAAATTTAAATATATTTATTCCATTATTACAAATACATAATTTTTTACAAATATTTTCATTATATTTATTCAAAATATCACTATAAAACTAAAACTAAACTACAGTTAAATATTATTTCAAAAATTAGTTAAGTAAAAGCACTAAATAATACTCACTTTATAGTTGTGGATATGAAAAACTTTTAATGCATGTATGTTTTCCTTGAAGCCCAAACAAATCATGAAAGTCCAACCAACCAACCATATCATTGATTTTTATTGTATTTTCATATAAGAAGAGTAGTACTATTTTGTTTTTTTCAATAAAAAAAATAATGTTTCAATTTTACAAAGATATTTAAAGTTTATATATGTAAAGTTTAATTTTAAAAAGATGTTAAAATTGTATATATGTATTTTCAATTTGGTTTCTCATTTTCTAATAGAATATTTGTGGATATTAAAGTTTTATTATTGTATTAAATATATTCATATAATTATTAGCACAAATTAAATAAGTAATTTCAATATTGTAGTTGTTGCAATAGGAGAAACATTGTCTTCTATTGATCTTCAATTTTATTGAAATAATATTTAAAATGTATCAATATCTCTATACATCATAATCTAAAATATTTTTATATTTTTTTAATATTCTGTAAATTTGAGGAAAACTTTTACTTCTTCCCATAAACTCTTGCAACATGGGCATTTTCATAAATAACTATAATGACCATTTTTATAAATGAAAATAAATCTTATTAATTAGACAACATTTTCATAAATAACTATAATGACCATTTTCATAAATGAAAATAAATAGTAATAAGTAGGCAAGTATTAAGTTGGCTAAACTTTTTACTTTTTAAGTTTTTTTTTGCCAGAATCTAAACTTAATTACTCAAATCTACAGATCCAACAATTGCTCACTAAATTTTAAA
>ML807705.1:33091-68882 GCA_009831015.1 Picea engelmannii | reverse complement strand
CCTCCCATGTTAACTACAATGGGAAGCCACTGTCTGTCAGAAATCTCAATCCACTTTCCGAACTGGAAAGCATCTGTCAAATCTAGACTATTTTTCAATTACAGAGATAAATAATATTTTCAATGCTCCCTCCTAACTGGAGAGTTATTTCAATCACAAAAATAAATGTTTTTCGTACCTTCTTTGGACAATCTTTTCTTCTGGATAATAGAGTTATTTCCATGAGCTCTAGCTTGAGTGCACAAACTCTTTCATCTTGGATAGAAGCTTGACCAAAATGTCTTCTTATCTGCTCATCTGCGGAGATATGTATTGGAGAATCACTTTCTCCTTTCTGGACTTCATCATTGATAGTGTAATGCTTGTACTTCAGTCTGGAACACTATGAAGGTTTCATGTAGATCTTAACAATAGAGTATAATTGGAGAACTGGAACATATCCATGTGGCACGTCTTCTGTCACCATGAGATATGATCTTCTGAGTAATCATCTTGACGATATAGGAAATATTCACCACGCTTTTGCTGTGCACTGGAGGTTCTCCACCAAGTTGTCTTCTTCTTTATCTGCATACATGAGTCTCTTTCTGGTATGCCTCAAAGTCTTGAGATTGCTCTACCTACACTCTTCATTCAATTTCTCTGGAGAACATTCTTTGCATTCATCTGATGTAGAACTTCAACTCATGGATGTTGCGGATGATATAATGACTTATATAGAGATAAGTCTGGTGTACTGGAACAAAAAATCATCATAGTATTCTCCCTCCATATGAGAGAACCTCTGGTTCTGGATCTCGCAATGATTTCATTCATAAGTCTTTCATACACCGTTCTTCATCAAAACTTTTAGTTCTTCTGCTTGATTGCTTTTAGCGAGTTCATATCAGCTGGTAATCTTGTGATTCTTGATACAATGACTGGTTGTTCTGGTTTCTCTTCTTTCTTGAAATCTTTATGTTCTTCTTTAGTTTTCAGGTCCATGGAGTTTCTTATAGATTCCATGCCCTAGAGATTCCACTTCTACCTTTCATCATGGGATCACGGATCTGAATGGACAACTAGGAATACTTTAAGGCTTCTCTTTGAAGAGGTCTTCTTCTGCAGTTGAGCTGAACACGTACTGTCTTTTCATGGCTGCTACCATGGATATATACTTTTCATCATCTTCAATGGATCATAGGATTAGCTCCCTCCTAATCCTTGCTTCATGTAAGAGTGCATATAATCGGCTCCCTCCGTCTGATATAGTCCATACTTCCATCTGCATTCTTATTGTCTTCTGCAATATATAATTGGCTCTCTCTGTCTAACAGAGTCCATGCTTCTGTCTTAGTTGTCGTCATAAGTCTTTCTCTAATTTCTCTTGATGTTTGAATTCTAAGTCTCTTCAAGATTGATTCTGATTTCGGCTTATCTTGTTTTCACATGATATATTTCATTCTTTCATGTGTAATATCTAATGATAACTCTTTTCATCTTGTTTGTTCTTTCATAGGTATAGTTCTTCTTGGAACACATTATCTTCCAAGAGATAGATATACAAGATATGTACAAAGACGATGCAAGCAAGATATGTACAGAAAAATAAGAAGAATGTTGTTACCTTTTTAGTAGAAGAAGTCTCTTCCATCCTGCTTAGTCTTCTTTGTTGGTTCCTTTTCTTCGGCAATCGATGCTTCGTGTTTCTCCTTCCTTTTCTTTAGCTCGGGACACTGATTTCTATAGTGACCGTACTTTTGATGGTTGAAGCATTGTATTTCTGAAATATATTTTCTTTGTTTTGGCTTCCTTCTTGAATCGAACTTTCTTTTGTCCCTAACGTTCTTGAATCTTGTTGTGAAGGCTTGATCATCGTACTTCTTTTGGGGTTTCTCTTTTACATTGATTCTTGATTCTTCTTGAGCAAAGCAAGTCCAAAGTTCTTCAAATGTCGGGTACTCCTTCCTTGTGTTCATGCTTGCGGCAAATGCATCCCATGTCTTGGGAAGACGATTGAGTACTATGTTTGCCAATTCCTTCTCTGAAGTGATCTCTTCAATATCTTGTAGTTGATCTCTTAACTAGGAGATCCTTACAAAGTATGATGTTATGTTGTCGTCATCATTCATCTTCATGTCATAACTTGTCCAATGTTTCTGATTGAGAAGAGATTTGCTAGGGCATCGTACATCTTCTTCGATGAGTCAAGATGGGAGATGTAGGGTATCAATTGGTATTTTATGGAATCCACTATGATACTCATGGCATTGATGTCAACATATTTGAACTTCTCCATAGCTACAACATTCTGCAGTTCCTTCTCTTCTCCTTCTTTAAACTCTGGCTTCACGATTTTTCCTTTCACAATATCTAGCACTTTATTCTTAGCAAGGATGAGGTCAATCCTTGTCTTCCATGCTTTGAAGTTAGGGGCTCCATCTATCTTGTTATTAGACTTCATAGAGTTCGTCATGGCTTGCTTGACTTGGTCAAACCCTAGATTTGACCAGAAATCCAAACTTCACGTCTTGGCCTTCTGAGAGTACCATGAGATGCGTTGGGCTAGGGTGCACTGATCTATCCAGAGATTAGGTCAATCTCGTCACTTAAGGTTCCTCGACAAGAGGTTTAGGGTTTTTGCAACTGCTTCTGCTAGTAACCCTAGCTACAGTGCTTTTGGAAGCTGCTCCTACTAGTAACCTTAACGACAGTTCCTCAACGAGCTCAATATGTAGCAGCTATGTTTCCTTCCAGCGTTTTAGGCTGATTGAAGGGGTGTGGGCCCATAACCTGTTAGAATATAGAATATGGTGTGCTTGTTTTACCATTGATGATACCTTCTTCACCCAACCATAGGCCGAAGCCTCCCTCCGAGCACCTTAACCTTGACTGAGAATTCCTCCGGAAGAAAACCCTAGGCTAGATAGCTAAACAAATGGTAGTGCACCTCTCTCCAAAAATAGTGAAACACAAAATACTAATCAGATAGTCCCAAACCCTAGCCAAGAGATATTCAAGCCAATACTAAAAACTTGTTGCTATTGCAGCTGCACCAGCTCTTCCTCAAAACCTGTGCACAAGACTGCAACTGCAGTGCGCACCAAACTGTAGAACTGCAATTCTGAGATGCTGCATATGAGAATTGGCACCCTGTATTTATACTGGTTCTGCCAGATTTGTTGGGGCCGACTTCTCCTTCTGGATAAGTGTCTATTCAGTATATTATTATTATTTCTAGTCGACTTCTTCTCTTGGAGGCTAATAACCTAATATAAATTATCTTCTTGAGCCGACAAGGCTTCTAGGGTTATTAGCCAACTTATTAGGGTTTCTCTTGCTTCCCGGAGTCTTCTATTCTTGTCAGCTTCACACGTGGAGGTAAATACCTCCCGTAGCTACCATAATATTAACACCTGAGGGGCCATATCTGCTAGAGTCTCCTCCTCAACGTAGCAGGTGGAGAATTCTTCATGTGTCACCTCAGTCTCTCCGTCATGAGGTTTCTTAGTGCCAGGCAAGGAGGCTTCCACTCAGAAATCGCTTGGTGGATCCCAATTGTCTGGCACCGTGAAAAGGAGTAGCTCTAGAGGCTCCTGAAGTGGCCCCTCTGGGATTACCTCTTCAACGTATTCCATTGGTGACTCCACGATATCTGTTGCAACCAGAGGCACTTCACGCTCAATTATTCTGCGCTGGAGTTGGGTCCGAGAAATAGAGAGTGCTCTTTCCATTTTTTGTAGGCGCCTCCATCGAGTTGCAAAGACATGTCAGGCTGATCCATGACGAGGCTTCCCTCATTATCAAGGCATCAAGGTAGAGAAATAGGTAAGAGTTGTGCAAAAGGCAGTAGGATGGCTGCTCCGAGGATTCCAGTTGCAGAGTTGGTGCAGAATGAACATGAAATGGAGGAAGACATGGTTCAGGTGCGCTAAGAGAAGAAGATCTGATGGGACATTCGGATCCATTAAGTCCCTTGCATGGATGAACGACATAACTAGACTACTCGTGCAAGGGGCGAGTCCTGTTTCAGGTGGGCGGTAGCTGGGGCGAGCTCCCATCCTTAATGTTGAGGGGATGGGAGTCAATCAACCGCATTTATTGCCAGACATGGCTCCACACCATGTGTCTCAGAAGTTCTACGTGACACCCCATATGGGGGTACAAATATGTTTATATATTGATATTGTGCATAATATTTATTAATTTTAAATATGTATTAAATTAGTACAAACATTAATTTAAAGTAACGATCATTTAAATTAAATGTATTATAGTATAAATATAGATTTATTTGTATGACTTTTGTAAGTAATATTTATAAATTTTAAATATGTATTAAATTAATGCAAACATCAATTTAAATTAAATATATAATATTATTATATATATATGTGTGTGTGTGTGTGTGTGTGTGTGTGTGTGTGTGTTTCTATATTAATTTTGTTCATAATATTTATAAATATATATTATATTAATATAAATACTAGTTGTCCCCGAGGTGTAGGACAGTCAGTGACAGAGTGTGTTGTTAAGCCTGTTATCCCCGATATCTAGGGATAACTAGGAGATCATGTCTCAAGGCCCGCAGGTTCTAGACATGAAGTACCGAGAGCAGGATTGACCTGAGCATGGCCCTGGAGGGCCCATTCTTCTTCTTCGCCAGACTTGTCCTGTTAGCAGCACCAGCTTCCATCACCATCGGCTTGGACTTGCATTGGAGAGGACTCTTTCTCCATGAGGTAATTGGTCCAAGGTATCATGGTATGTGTCATGTTTGATCGTTATAACCTTCTTATATATGTGCATTAGGTTCCTTTCATTTCTGATGACTGCTTGGATCTTACACTAATCCACTTGACCATTGTTGGGGTGATTGATGGGGTGACTTAGCAAGCTTGTATTCGTGGGTTTTGGTTAGCCACCAAAGGGGATTTGTAGAGCCATCGTCTGCGCCCACCATTCTATCATTTTACATCTTATCTCCCACACATCCTTCCCATTCCCCTAGTCTGTCCATTAGGATGACCTTTGGGGTTACACTTTGTCCTGTGGGAAGAAGAGGCTAAAGGCCCAGGGGTTAAAAGCAGCTGGTAAAAGATAAAATCCATAGGAAATAAAACCTAGAGATGCTTCGCCCAGGGATCCCTGAGAAGGCAATAAAAATCCTCTCGATAAGAAACTAAAGGGACCCTAAGAAAAATAATAAAACAAGACCTAACCAAGAGGATGGGAGGTCTCATCACGAGCTGACCCATTATGTTCATAGGTATCCAGCAGTGTGACATTGCCACTATCTGGTCACCATGCTAGGGCAGTGACCTTTGGTTGCATGGCCAAGGGAAAGGGGGTCTCATCACGAGCCAGCCTTATCATTTATGTGATGATACCAGTGGGTAACACTGTTGGCTCTGGTCACCATGCCAAGCCAGTGTCCTCTGGTCATACCTTGAAGTAAAAAAGAAAGAAAAGAAATAAATAAAAAATAAAGGCAATAAAGGGGCTTGGAAAAAGTGCATCCATGACGGGTACATCTCACCTCCTACAGAGGCACCCACGGACAACACCTACCCTTGGTCTTACTATGACTGGACATCCCCAGACCATACCACTTCGTATACATGGCTTGAATGATCTTCTGAGGAAACTTTCCTTTTCTTGTGGGTATTAGCCCAATAGGTTATTCTGTCGGTTTCTTCATCTTTGTATAGTAGATATGTGTAATTTCTTTGAGCTCTTAGATGATATGTTATGGGTTTCATGCATGTATTTGATAAATTTAATGATGAAATGTGATTGACATTTCTATGATCCCAAGGACTGATGAGCCCATGGAGGGCGTAGTTTTTGATGTGCAGGACCATGCCCGATGGACAGGTACCAGTGGACCAATACACATGGGGATATGATTAGCTCGGACCTCCATGGGGATGAAGATCCCATCATATGGTTGTTGGGATGGAAGAGACGGGACAACGTTGTGATGAGCCTTTGCACAAAGAGGACAAAAGGATGTTCCACCAGGACACCTTGTTAGAGCCCGGCCTAGGGGGAATCACCCACTGCAGAGAGAGCGTTGGCTTTTGATGAACAAGACGTCACCTGAGGTAGTTGGACGTTATATGGAGAATGTGGTAGTGTTCTAGGGTCATTTGGCATGTCTGGCAGCTTGGAGAAGCCCTGAGAGGGCCAACGTTTAGCTTTCTGGATGCTGAGCCTACCCAAAAAGGGCCAATGTCTCCCTCAGAGGGGCTTGACGTCTCCTTTTTGAGCTCATATTCTGACATTTTTAGCATTTAATGTAAAAAACAATGTAATATTATTAGTCAGCCTTGCCGGCTGTTTTAATGACCTATTTTTGTAATTAAAGGTCATAAGATTGGTATAAATAGAGGACGTTGGACCTCATTTTAAACATAAGACAACTCACTCTCTTGGGAGAGATACATTGTTGTCTTTTGTCTTGGTATTATTGCTCTTGGAAGTGAGGCACAACTCTTGTGGAGGATTGTTCTTGGCATGTTATGGTGTTCTCTTTCATTGGAAGGTTTACAACTAGGGTTTTATAAGCTCTCTTCATGATTTGTAAGTGTATTTCTCATTCAAAACTTCTTAATTGAATGGTTGTAGGTTAAATCTCTTGCATTTGTTATTACATTGCTATTATATTGCTTAATCATTGAAACCCTAGGTAGCAAGCACACAAGTAGGTCCTTGATATATGTCCCCATGATTGAGAACTTGTTTTAGCCATTGATTAAGGAGGATATAGCCTAGCTGTTGCTACACTAATTCCCCTTTTTCTGAGTTAGCTTTTGAACATAAGTTGAAGAAAGAAGACGTCCTAGGCCTAGTTAATTCTACACCTAGGGTTTTGACTTTTAGGGTTTGAAGGGCCTTGCTTTTGCAACACTTTTCGCCCTTAGATTTATGTTTTGAAGCTAGCCGTTTTGCCAAGGATATCTAAGGAAAGAGGGAGGAGCATGAGGCCTTGCTTAAGCAACACCAGAATGAGCCTCCTCCCCTTAGGGTTTTGACTCTAGGGCCCTGTCATTGCAGCACCATAGAGCCTAACTCTCTTGTCTTTAGATTTAGATCCTCCCGAGACCTTGCCCTTGTTTCTGACTCCATAATACCCTAAGGCACTAGTCCATTTCTCCAACGTTGAGCTTGTGGTGCCAAAACAACTCTTCAAAACTCTTAAATTTGAAACCCTAACTAACCCTAACGTCTACTAACCCTAGATTAATGATGACGTCATGCTTTATTTGACCCTTTGGTTGATAGAAAACATAGCGGCTTAGTCATTTGATGATAGACATTGATGTGTTGATAAATTTCATTGTCCTATTTGTAAAACGTTGATCTCTTTGTCTATATTGCTAACCCTAGAACAAGGCTGACATCACCTTTAGCATAGTGACGCAACACTCCTGTCATATATGAGAATTTAATGATATTTGATGCATTGTGTTAATTCAAGGATTAATCATCTCTATTGAATGCTATATCATTTTGTATTTATTAAGAAGTAATATTATATGCCATAGTCTTTATTGCAATCATTGACTTCATCAATAATTACTGTTGTATGTGCTCATATATAATAGTGATAGTCATTAATTTATGAAGTACTAACCACTACTCCACGTATTAGTTTTATTATTTCTTTGTCTCGCAAACAGGTGCCTCCTCTGTGGTATATGTTCATTTTGACTATCTTCTTGGCGGTAATCTGTGAAAGGGAAAACTTGCTTTGATCCTTTAAACCTTTTCCTTTCAAAACCCCAAATTGCCAGGGGACGTCTCCCTTGGGTTTAGCCACCCTAAATAAAAAGATCCCCCCATCGAGGTGACAGTGGGTGGGGAAGCTCCTATTATGCCAGTTTGACCTTTACCCTTCAGCTACTTGACCTAAACTACAAACTGAGAGATAACAAAGCCATTATGTGCTGTTAAAGTCACATGTTCGAAACTTTTGGGGACAAAAAATCCAACCATGTTAAGGGTTGGTGTGGCTCAGGCCTGGTGTGATCCTTGGGTGATTTTAATGCCTTAGATGCCCTTGAGTCGCGATTTCTCAAGCCACAAATTAATCCAGCAGGTCCGAACAAATTAACAAACAAAGAAAAATATAAATACTAGTTAAGATATTAATATTATATTAATATAAATACTAGTTAAGATATTAACATTTCATTGACAATATTTTTTTTTCATAATTATACTTAATCTCATGTCAAATTATAGTAAATAAAATATATATCAATAATATTTACCAAATAATATAATATGCTTTAGGATATAAAATGAAAAAATAAACCAACAAAATAATTGATTTACTATATTGAAGATTGAAACAATATTATAAATATTCATCTATATTATATTAATATAAATACTAGTTAAGATATTAACATTTCATTGACAATTATTTATTTTTCACAATTATACTCAATCTCATATCAAATTATAGTAAATAAAATATATATCATCAATATTTACCAAATAATATAATATACTTTAGGATATAAAGTGAAATAATAAACCAACAAAATAATTTATTTACTATATTGAATATTGAAACAATATTATAAATATTCATCTTCCTTATTGAGATGAAAAAATTGTATAAGTTTCATTAAAAAAAAATTAACATAAAAATTTGTGAAAAATAAATATATATCTATGAATCTTCTACCATTCATTCATTCATTTTTTCTTTAATGAAGGTTTTTTTCCAAATCAATTTATAATATATAATTATACATTTCATGTGAAGTTTTTAATCTTTCACATATTTTATGATGATGATGATTAACGTTCACTAAGATCAAATTAGTCTATCGGAACTAAGAGTAAATTGGTTTATTTTGTTTCTGTGCTCAAAAAACATTAAGAGAAGCTTTCCAAGATCACTATACTTTTGTTGAGTTAAGAGGTTAGGAATGTTGGTAGTGTGATAAATATTTTGAAAATGAGATCTAATATGGGTATAGGTTGGACAATCTAAGAGAAACTTCTTTTCATCTTCAACCCTCTTAGTGTCACAACGGTGACACACTCTTTCATCCCATGGCGTTTTAGGAATTGACCAACGTCTAGTTTCACTATTGATTCCCCAATAGTTTAGCCAAGACCGAACATATTTAT
This sequence comes from Picea engelmannii, assembly GCA_009831015.1. NCBI lineage: Eukaryota > Viridiplantae > Streptophyta > Pinopsida > Pinales > Pinaceae > Picea > Picea engelmannii. The sequence goes on along the minus strand of ML807705.1, from coordinate 59,750 downwards.
GCCATCCTCGATTGAGTCAATGGTGGTTATGACTTGATTTTGAAGCAATTTTAGGAAGCCTATTATGTTACATGTTGTTTAATTTGTTCTTATACATTAGGTATATAGTCATAGGCATGCTCTCAATGGGGGAGAGTCTTGTTTCTAAGAGGAGGATGAAAGTCTTTCTCCTAGATTTTACAGCCCTGGACTTCACTTCCATCAAATAATTATTTTACAAATTAATCATGAAATAATCCCATGCAAAACAATATTTGAATAAAATATTTATCTACAAAATATTAAAATAAAAAAATAATAAATTAATTGACATATTGTATTAAATATTGAAATAATAAAAAACCAAAAAACTATTTGACATATTGTATTAAATATTGAAATATCTTTTAAAAATCTATTTTATTGTTTTAAATAACAAAATTATGTTAATTAAAAAAAATGAGTAAAATTATAAGCATAATTAATTGATTTCCAACACCAAAAGATATTTTTAATAAAGAGATATGATGAAAGGAAGGAGAATGTATAGAAATCCAATAAATTGATAAATTCTCAAAAATTATATTGATGATGGTGATGGCGGTGGTGATAAATTGGTCTATAGGATCTTAACAAGGTAAGGAATTACTTGGAATTCTTAAAAAATTTATTTCTATGCTAGAAAAGCATTGAGAGAAGAGTTCCAAGATCATCATAGTTTTGTTGATTTAAATGATCATGAGGGTTGGTAGTTTAACAAATCTTTTGAAATTGAAATATAATCTTTTGAAATTTTATAAATTACTTATATTTTATAATATTATAATAATAAAATAAATAAATGAAAATTTTGTAACATATTTTTTTATTTTTTTAATAATAAAAGGTAATTGAACTACCAGTTATAATAACAAATTGTATTGAATTGATTTCAACTTTCAATAACACTAGAATATTGGACCAATACCTTTCCATTGATTACTTTCTTGCTCAATTTTGAGTTTTGAGTAGAAAGTTATGGCCAATTGAATATTACCCAAAAACGCCTTCAACCAACTGCAATTTTTAACTACGCTTATGCATCATTGCACCTGCTCCATTACCAATTTGATAGGAGCTCAACTGGGTTCCTTCATAATCACAATTTGGACAATACAGCCAATTTTTATCTTCATCTGAGCTCCAAGTTGTTAAATACATCCTATTGAAGTTTCAGGCCAATTAATACTTTTGGCCCTGAATGTTATAGGTACCTTCTACCCCCTCCTGTGCATTTTTATGTCCCCAAATTTCTAATTTAGCTTCATGAATATGTTTTATGGCTCAAGATATTTCCATAGACTACTCATGTTCCTTAATTTGATTTCGGAGTAGGAAGTTATGGCCTTCAAAAGTTAACCGGATCTTAAAATTTACCCTCCATTATTTGACCTGTAATTCCCTCATACTAACTTCATTCGACGAATGGTATACACCGTTAGAAATGTATCATTGAGATATTTCATTTGAAATGCAAGAAATACATTCCATGCACACTATTTTCAAGTAGCTAAAACACTATTTAGGGCCTCAAAATTTTTTGGCAAATTAACCACCTCGAAAATACCGAAATTTTTTGATAATTTTCATTAATATTTTTAAATATGATTAACTTAAGATGAATGAGATGTTGACGTGGCACCCAAGTCCATATGGCACCTCTAAAAGGATTCCATGTCATCTTCAGGCCACTCTGGCCTTGCCTCATTTCCCTTTACCTTATTCTTTTATATGTTACTCCTTTATTACTTAACACCTTCGCCTTACCTTTCGGGTCCCAAAACCTAGCTGCCATGTGGCCATATTTTATTTGTTCATGGGGATGGGTGGGTCCCATCCCACATCCATTTACCATTTGTGCGTGAATTTTCACGCCAACATAATCTAGCGTTTATCGTTTGATGGGAACCAACGATGATTCGATGATCCACATCGCATTTCAGCCCCCCTGCCCCACCGAACTTTAACACAATGGGGAGGGGCCAAAAAGCCTAACCACAATTAGGGTTGGGACGACGTGTCGCAAATCCATGCATTTTTCTCCCCCTGCCTTGGCTTATTATAACTCAGTCGACCCCCCCCCCAAAAGAAAAATCAATGCAAGGACGATGTGTGTCCTATGCTCAAGGTTCTGTTGGGTAGAATAACACTATCATTGTGGCGCCAGTTCTCATTCCACCTCGCACTTGTCACTGCCATCGTGTACCTTCCACCATGTAATTACACGTCACCCTCCTACCACGTCAGTTGATACATGTCCCCCACATCATGTTGATGTCAGCATACAGAAAATACCCAAATTCTTCCAATTTTTCTAAATTTCTTGTTTTTTCGAAATGCCCAAAATTGCTCAATTTTGAAATTAATTTTGGGCTCTCCATAGAAACTCTCTAATAAATATTAATATGGTCTATTGAATCCCTGTACATATAAATTGATCCGTTTTTTTTTCAAATTCAACTCTTTCACTTTGAATTTGCCATTAATTAGCTGTAGGAAATTGGGGCTTTGCCCAATTTCATCGAATTTCACCATGGTTTCTCTACAATTGTATAATTTCAACCAATTTCATCCAAATAAATGTCAATTAAACCTATGCAACAATAAATTTCTTGTGTGCACCATTGGTTGACATTCCTAGGTATGAATCCCACTCCAATTTATTCACGAATTGGGAAATTTTTACATTTTTTTCCATTGTTGCACTGTAAATTTGAAATTTGGCCAATTATAGGCCTAAATTTGCTCAATACGATATTTTAATTAGGGATTTTAATTCCTGGACTCTATTCTTCTAAAACCCATCGAAACTCCTCCAATTTTACTACAATAATTTTTTCGAACATTTTGCAGATGTACTCTTCCTGACGTTCTATGAAACAGTTTGCTTGCGACTCTGTAAATCTTAACTATTCGCTATGTTAATTGGCCCATGTAGGCTCATTGTTAATATATATCTTGAAATATGTTTGAATGGTTTGATTCAAATGACATCCCCCCATTTCGATCATAACTTATTTTCTCTTCAATTTTCTTCTCCTTGTAGTTGTGTTTTTTAGGTTGCATGACGATGATCCAATTGATCCAGGTGGATATTGGTGGCCACCCACTTGTTCCAAATTCCACTTGGCTCATCTTGACAGTTTTCTATTCAACACGTTTCTCTGTAATGGTGACATCTCTTTGTAATTGTGGGTTCTTCACTTTCGGGGATGTCTTGACGCCCTACACAGCATCTAGGTGAATATTGGTGGCCTTCCACCTATTCCAACTGGCTTATTTTGGAAATTTTCATGTCAATACATCTTTTTTTACTTCTGAGGATGTTTTGAGGCCATGAACACCGTTTTTTGGGCTTTCCACAATCAAAATGTTGACTAGGTCAGAGTTTGACGACATAATGTGTAATTCTCTAAAATACCTTTCCAACGGGCTATCACGTGCCTAAAATAGAGATCGTATGCAAAAGTTACAACCCCATGAACTTGATGTACTAACTTACCCCAATGGGGCCCACATTACTTTTGGCACTTCATATCCTAGGGTTAGGCTTTTGGATGTATAGGGTTTTGGCATTCATGTTTATTGTGAATGAGTGTAGTCATCACAATTCTTCTGAAAGATAATATGCCACCATTCTAGCGAGTTCATTCACTCTTTACTTTTATCGTCTATGTACATTTATTTCATTAATAGAAATCATGTATTGTTGTATTTATTTGTTTCTGGAAATATTTGTGTGTATTTCATTGTAATATCTCTACTTTCATTTCGTTCCGAAAATAATCTAGATCAGTGGTATCAGAGCAGGTTGCTCTTGATCATTTTTCATTGCATGTCCCCAACAAGGTCTGGGTATATCAAGTTGGGTCTCGAGCTTGTCTCTCTTGAGGAAAATCACTCTCGCACGCCCAAGAAACCCTCCATAGATGAAGAAAAGAAAAATGACGGAGAATAAGATTCCATTAACCTGTTGCTTGAGCAAGCTATTGCACGATAGAGGGATGAAATGATGGATATTTTTTTCAACATCCTTCAATGCATTTTGATAACAACATGCACATCTTAATCAAGAGTCCACTTTGGAGGAACCTCTCCCTTCAAGGTACAAGTTAATTTTGATATTCTTGTAGTTGAAGGTCAGATACATGCGGATACCCTAGAAAAATGGTTAAATATGCTATAAGGTTATTTCTATGTTCACATTTTTTCCGAAAGGGAAAAGATCACCTTCGCACTCTTCAAGGATCTCCCCCATGTAAAAAATTGGTGGGAAAATTACTCGGAGAAAAGTTCCACAGAGGAATCTGGAATATATGGGGTCGATCCAACTTGAGTTTTTTTGTGAATGGGATCAAGGAACAATATTACCCTATTGATAACTATGAATACCAGTACATGAGATGGACCACACTACAACAAGAGAGGGGTCAAACGGTGTCAGAGTTCACAAATACTTTCCATACCTTGCGCACCAAGATGGGTATCAAATACCCTTAGCCACATCTAGTTCTAAAATACTATGGGGCTCTACATAGGTACATCCAAACCAAAATGGATTTCCTAAACATCTCATCATTGGGAGCTGCCTATCGATATGATGTCAAAATCGAGAAGAAATTTAGGCACCAGAACAAATGGGAGTTTGGAAGGGATGATTTTAGGGGCTAAATTTCTCTCATGGGCTAATTTTCCATGGTTTTTCCAAAAATGAGATTCACTATTTTAAAATGATTCGCCCAAATTCTATAGGATAAAATTATTTTACCTTAAAAATCGCCAGAATTTTATAAAAACTATATTAAATACTTAGAAATTTGACGATTTTTACAAAAATATTGCCAAACATTTATAGTTGACATATGAAGGATTAGTAGGTTTCGCCAAGGTTTCTATATTTTAAAATAAATTTCCATCCTTAAAATCATCCCTGGAATTTGGGTCTGCAAATCCGCAACAACCAAACCATAATAAAGACAACTCTAACCAACAACCTTCTGACAAACAGTCCAATACACAAGAAAATAAGGGTAAGGTAAAGACTCATAAATGAATGTATCTCAAAAAATTCATTGATGGTCAATATCAAAGAAAAGGATTCGAACCCTGATTCAAAATCTAATCCAAAAAATAATGAAAAAAGGTAGATCATCGATGTAGACACCACTGCTACCATCGCGAGAACAACAATTCAACCATAAGAGCTAGCAGATCTTGAAGAAGGGGAGCGCATCTTCCATTCACAGATGTGGGTGAAAGGGACCCCGTTACATTTCATTGTTTATAGTGGAATCCAGAATAACCTCATCTCAACTAAGGTAGTCAAACAGTTGGGGTTGTCGACAACACCACATCCACAACCTTACAACATTGGGTGGCTTCACCAGGGACAATATATCCATGTCATACAACAATGTCTCCTGTCCTATGAAATCCAACCCTTCAAGGATGAGGTAGTGTGTGATGTTTCCACTCTTGATGTCTATGATGTTGTTTTGGGCCAACCATATATGTGGAAACATCATGTTGTTTATGAATCTCGACCCCATAGTGTCATTATTACTCTGCGGGGTAAACTCTACATGATACTAGAGGTATTTCCGACTATTATTCCACCAAAAAAGTGCCACAAGGTAATATCTCATACTGCTAAATTCATCCTCTTCACAATCTATTCAAAGGATGAACAAAAGGCTACTGCAACCACTACAGCCTCAACACCTTCTATCCAGCAGAAGCATATTGTAGAAGGGAAAGAATATTTTTCTTCTTCACCTATGATGGTGCCTACAAAATGCCCCATCAAGCCAAGATATAAGAGGTTGGTTGAATAGATTCAACCCCTCCAGCAACAGGTTCATGATATCCTTCCACAGACCAAGAAGTGCAACTTCTCCAGTAAGGCAAGTAGCTCACCAAGATTCATATTTAGAAAATGCTTTTCCCTCTTCCCCGGTAACTCAACGCAATGGAGACCATTTATTCCTAAGGGGGAAGGACTAATCCAGGTGGATATTGGTGGCCCCCCACCTGTTCCAAATTCCACTTGGCTCATCTTGACAGTTTTTGGTTCAGTACGTTTCTCTGTAATGGTGAAATCTCTTTATAATTGTGGGTTCTGCATTTTCAGGGTTTCCTATAATCCCTACACAACATCCAGGTGGATATTTGTGGTCTCCCATCTATTCCAACTGGATTATTTTGGTACTTTTCATGTCAGTACATCTTTATGTGCTTCTAGTGTTGTTTTGAGGCCCTAAACAACATTTTTGGGGCTTTCCACAGTCAAACTATAAAATAAAGTTATATTTTGATGGAATAATGTGTATTTATCGAAAATGCCTTTCCATCAGGCTATCACGCACCTAAAATGAAGATCGTATGCAAACTTTATGACCCCGAGAAGTTGATGTAATAACTTACCCCAACGGGGCCCACATGACTTTTTCACTTCATCTCTTAGGGTTAGGTTTTTTGATGTCTAGGGTTTTGCAATTCATGTTTATTGTAAAAAGGCCTTTAGAGCCTCATTGTACTCATCTTATTGTGAATGAGCATAGCCTTGACATCTCTTCTCAAAGATAAGCTGCCACCATTCTAGCGAGTTCATTCACTCTATATTTTTACAGTCTTTGTACATTTATTTCATTAATAGAAATTATGTGTTGTTGTATTTCTTTGTTTCTGGAAATATTTGAGTGTTTTTCATTGTAATATATCTTCTCTCATTTTGTTACGAAAATAATCCAAATCACCAATACTGCATTGTTTCCATTCCTTTTGATACCAATCTCATGTCTACCTCCACTGACGTGTTTGCATGATTTTGTATTTAATTTTCCCAAAAGATCAATTGGGTTTTCACATTATTTTCCTTTGAGTAGCACCTTCTATTTTTTCTTCATTTTAATACTTCATAAACTTATGCATTACTTGTTTTCTTTGGCTTTGTCCTTGAATTCTCAGTTGGGTTCTTTGGCAACTTAAAGACCTACTGTCAGTTTCCTGATCAAAAAAACAATTTCAGGATTGTTCTACATATTGGATTCCCTTTTTTCTTTCAATTTGATTAAAGAAAATAACTTGCAGCAAAGCATTTGAAATTTATTTTCAACACAAATCAGTAAGAGTTATGCCAAGGTCCTGGACTAATCAATTTTTTCATTCTCAAGATTTTGAATTTTATTGGGGCCTTGTGAGTCTGTCCTAATTTTCCAGTTTTGGTGTTTAGAGGACATAGATTTTACATATCATGCCCACCATCCTTTCCTATTCATAGGTTTTGTTGTTATTTTTTTCTTAATTTTTCACCCTTGATAGCATCACCAGAAAAAAAATGTTTGGAGGGTTTAAAAAGGATAATGTTGTTGCATTCAATACTGATAAGATATTTGTCGCACTTGAAATAAGGAAGACAAAGGGAAGTAAGAAGATAGACAATGTCGAAGTGGTCAAGAAGTCCACTGAATTTTGGACAAAATCTCCTTTAATTGTTACATCTTGGGTGGGCTGTGAGGATGAAGAAGACAATTATTACACAATTTTTGCACCCCCTATTTGGGTTCATAATCAACCCAAAGAACAAGAGGGGTCTGATAAAGAGGAAAGTGATGATCACTAAGATTATGACATAGAGGAAGATGTTGATGAAGAAACAAATGAAGAAAAAAATGATGCCAAATTATCACAAATTGTTCCTTCAATTGGACCTCCAATGTTGCAAGTGAATAAGACAAGAGAACCAGAGAAACAACTATCCAAAAAAGATATCAAGAAAAAGGATTTAGTCAATCTTGATAAATTTTTAAAAGAGTTGGATCTTTTGACTCAAGAACAAAATGGAAAGAAATAATTATTGCATGGTTGCAAGTGTTGTTGATAAGGTTTCTATATATGGAAGACATCCATATGAAATGAGCTCCTACTAATAAAAACTGTCTAGGTAGCATTAAATTTGTTTAGTGGCATCTATGCAGGTATGTGTTTTATGGATTTATGTTACACAACTACTGAAGGGAATTCATGTAAGAACTCCCCTAGCCAGATTTTATTTTATAAAATTCCATTATTGTATAATTTTAATACATTAATGAAGATTAGATACCACTAGGTGTGGTAAAGGATGAACGTTTGTAATAATTATAAAAATTGCTAGATTTTGAATGCATACAAATGACAAAGTAGAATTTTATGTTATATTGGTTATGAGCTAATAACCAAAGAAATAAAATAGTATGACCCTTTTATATGAATGAATGCTAGTAAATATAGTCATATATGAGGCTGTGACATGGCTGGATATGGAAAGGGTTTAGTGCCACATAAGTTTCGAAGGAAAACTTCCTACTTTAGCTAAGTTTTGGACTGCAACCTTTTTTCTAACACTAAAGAGAACCATAGAATTTTATTCTCGGTGTAGTGTTCAAGTTGAAAATGAAGGAATTCAAATAGTTGAGCATGCAATAGGAAGTGTATGGATGATGTGTCGAGGCATGGAACATACCTTCCAATTCACCATGGTGGGATACATGACTTAGATATTTGGCATTATGAAGTCAATGCAACAGTGCATTGAATAAATATGCATGAAGATTTGCATTCATGCATAGTGTGTAAGTGGTAGAATTACAATTATGCATAAAATTGTTATTCTTGAATGCATTTGTTCAATGCATCTTTGTGAATGCATGTATATATGATATTAGTGGGAAATGATTATGCTAAAAGTTTAAATGATGTAATTATTACTAACTCATGAGGTCGATAACATTTCAGAAGTTGTTATATAGTGCAACAAGGGAGTTGCAAGTTAAAGTAGGCACAAGAAAGCTTTGTTAGAGGAGTAGAGTAAAACCTTGGATGTTGATAATATATACACAGAGAAGGATAATTTCATTCTAGTTAATAAATAGATTGTTAGTTGTGATTGAATTTTTAAATATAAACAATTCTAAAATCATTTTGTAAAATTTGAAATTGTTACAATACAAGTATATGGTATATTATGCAAGAAGCACTAATAATATATTGGTTGAATGTAAGATGGAAGCATTGCAAGAACAGTAGTCTCCAGTATCGTGTTGTAGAAGGCCATAATAAAGATTGATGCATATTTTTGCAATAGCCAAGAAAATAATGATCTATAGATTTTCATATTTTTGGAACAAGTTGAACTTTATTATGAAACAAATTTGAATTTCTAAATGGAAAATTTATGATATTGTATCATAATGAATGTATGTGTATGATACAAATGAGATAATATTTATTAAAGTTAGCATACCATGGAAGAACAATTATTGATGGAGACACTAGATCCCTATACATGTAGAACCTTGGTGGGTTTTGGTAACGAGATAATGCTCTCTTTGTGTGTGAAAGCCTTGGCAAGATGGATCGCTAAAGGATTGTGCAAAAATGAAAGGATGCATCAACATGGAAGGGTGAGTGCAGCAAGAAATAGGTAGCTCAAGAACTCTATAGTGGGATGATTTCTTGCCTAAGGAAGATTTTTGGAATAGAGCAACGGACTCTCGGCTCAATTATGAAGACATGAATCTGGTGCTTGAAAACAAGAACACCATAATGATAACAAGCTTCAATATCAAATACATGGAGTTTTTTGAATAATTTTGAATGCACATGTCTATAATGCACTGAGGAAAATGCATAAATAAGGGGGAGGGGAATGTAATAACCTAGGTTAATCCCCAGTGTAATTATACATACATATGTTTAATAGGCTGGTGAGACAGGATATTATAGGCTAGAGTGCCTATGTGATTATTAGGATGGAGATCCTGAATTGCTAAAAGGCTAGTGTGCCTATATTGTAATTTGTAATCATACTTATATATTAATAAAAGTAAACCATTGTTGCAGACCGACCCAACAAGAGATATGGGAGGCTAAACTCCACTAGAAAGGGAAAGGGAGAGCTAAGAGTCTAGGAAAGGGATAAGCTAAGGGGGATTAAGCCCAATGGAATATTATATTAATATTCCTTAAAGATAAAGTTATGAATATGCATATATCCTAAGTTTCTAAAGTGGGGAAAAGGGGGTTCCTTGAGTGCCATGTGTCATAAAGGGCACATGCATGTATATTTGGGGGATTTAGTACATTTCCCTGTCATTCATTCATCATGGATTCATCATTCGTACCAGGGAAGGGGACTTGGGTATCCATTCATGTACGTGGAAGTTGTATCTAGCCAGTGACTAGAAGAAGTGGGTTATCATGCTCATGGTTGAAGAGCCAGGTTTTTAGGCCCGTGCACATTCTCTTCAGGTGAGAGAACTGCTGGGAATTATTTTCCAATGTGTCAAGATACAACTATAAGGCTCTGAGACTCCCTTTATGACTTGTTTTTGAAGCCCCAAAAGAGAAGTGGGGCAACTGGAGGACTATTCAACAGAGAAGGGGCACACTTCTTGGGTGGGACAAGCATGTGGGGGATGAGGGACTATAGTCTGGTTGCTAGATTTGGCACCTGAATTTGAGAGTTGTTGTTGATTGACAAACCTTAGACTAGCTTAGGAATTCCTCTGCCCATGTAAATTTTTTCCCCAAGTCTAGGGTGACCCATTGTTGATATTATGAGCAGTGTGGTCTATGACTGGGAGGAACGTGGAAGGTCTTCATGAAGTTGGTGTTTAATTAATAAAATATAAATGTCTCTTATGTGTTATTTTAATTACTATGTGTGCTATTATCTATTTACTCTTATGGAAACTCGGTCATAATCATTATTTATGAATCATTATGGTTTGTTGCTTAACTCTTATCATGTGCAAAGCAATTCTAGTTAATTAAATTGTATCAGAGAATTATGTTGAATTGCTGGTAAATGGGAAATTATTGGTAGAAAAATTCATAAATGTTAAGTGGCATAGCCCATTTGGTGGTTGGGGATGCTACAATAACACTAGAATCAAAGACTTTTTTCTTTGTTTAAACCAATTGAATTGAAATCAATTTTCAATAACTCCAATGCATTCTCTTGTTAGCGTGTAAGTTAATTAAGGGTATTATGGAGAAACCTTATTCTACATGTGGCTTGTTCATTTTGGAGGTGTGGTTTACTCATGTATATTCTCCTTTTTCCCTTTCTCTAATCCTCTACTAACATGAAGTGAGATCATTTGTAGGAATTTGTGGCATCAATATTGAAATCAGAAATGAGTTTGCATCAATGTGTAGGAAGCTCTCTATAGTCCTCAATTGAAATATAGTTTGGAAATTATCTCTCTCCTAGTTAGTAATGGCATACCACAAAGGTGATAAGTGTGTGATGTATAGTATCAAAAGGTCTTTGACCTACATTGGCATCATTGACATGAGAAATGTGAAGGGAAATTCTCTATGAAACTCTAAAAGCAAGACCATTTCACAATTGAGATTGTTATTCATTTAAGATTATTTTAATATTTGGATAAGAAAGTGTAGGATTTTATGAGAAGCAAGTTTGTAAGAATTGTCTTAAACTTTAATTTAGTAGTCTCGTTGGTGACACAAGTCTCTGGTTATCTCAATAGTCCAAGGAAAAGAAATTCAATCTCCTCCCTCAACCAAAAAGAAAAAAACCTCCACGAACACAAATTCAAGGAATGAGAGTTTGAATGTTCAAATGTTATCCAAAGGTCCAAAGCTAGGATTAGATATCTATTAGAGAATATATTTGTCATGAATATCAACTTATCAAGGACACACGTAATAAGATGTCCTAATAAGAAGTCCATGTGAGATATCCAAGTGTGAGAAGGTGTCCTTCATTGGCTTACTTTTTAATATCTTTAATCTATTGGACAACTACGAGGGGGGGGGGAGGTGAATCAGTTGTTATTGTTCTTAAACAATTATATCCATTTTTAAACTCATTATATAACACTCAATGATGATCACAATAAATAAGCAATAGAGTATTCAACATCAATCACACACATGTATAATGCAAAGACAAATATTCCTGAGGAAACCCATAAAGGGTGAAAACCTATTTTTCTTTATATGATAATTATTTTCTGTACATTATCATTCTTATGAGCACCGACTCATAATGAGGCTACCACCTTTGTTTTGAAAAATGCTACTTGTTGATAGAACCAACTCTCCGATTTCTCTAGCACCCACTAGAAGGAAGCACCAACTCCCTAGTTTCTCTAGCACCCACTAGAAGGAAGCAACAACTCTCTGGTTTCTCTAGCACCCACTAGAAGGAAGCAAAAACTCCCTATGTGTTCCATCACCAAATGGATGGAAGCACCAACTTCTAGTCACACAGGCACCAACCTGTATAATAGAGAACAACAGTTCTCCCTTGCACCACCCTGCCACCCTGGTTTCTCTGGCTGCTACCAAATGGAAGCTACAACTCCCTGAGTTCAAGGACCAACTTGAAACTGAGAGGATAACAGTCCTCCCTAGCACCTCCCTACCACCCTGAGATATAAAGTTTGCTATTAGTAAACTTATCACATTGATACAATATTTATCAATGGCTTACCAGTCTCATCACTCTTCTGCTACACTGCTCTGTTATGCCTGTGTCAATGTCTTCCTGCACACATTCCTTGCGCTTTCTGTTCTTCTTCATTTTATGCTCTGTAAACCATGTCCCTTCTATGCACCATTCCTCTTCTGTGCATTTCAGTTGCTGCAACCTGCCTCCTTCTACACACATGAATGAATCTCAACAACAAAAACCATCTCTTCTTTGTTCTGCATTTTTATAGTCTCTGTGCACCTTGTGCATGTTTCATGCGCTATCTTTTCACAGCTCCATTGAGCTTCACTTCAGGATGTGCATGTTGATCTCACGCTGAGTCCTTTGCTAGTTTATCCTCGGAAGGCTTCATTCTCTCTAGCAGTTCCTCCATGTTTGTTCTGCATGTATGCCCATTTATTCTAAGCTTCTTTTCTTTTCGTGGAAGTAACAGTCTTCGACCCATTTCCATCTGTCAGCTGACTCTATGATGAGTCTACACTCTACTGGCAGTTTCCTCGAGACACTTTGCCTTCTCTGGCGATCACCCTTAAGTCTCTTCGAGTCCTCTGGCACCTTTCACCTTTCCTTTCACATGTGGCCTCAGGTGGTGACCAAACGCCTATTTATAAGGCTCTTTCATGACTCGTGTTTCGAGGATCCGAGGATGAGGCATCTCGAATCTCCAAGTCACAATCTCCGAAATGGATCTTAGCTGCATGCTAGCTCCTCCCTTAAACCTTCGATAATGTGACCTTGGATGTCACCACAGGCCTAATCAAAAAGGCATTTCGTGATTTTTCATTTCAGGTTTTCTCTCATGAGTCTCCTTGACTCCTCATATTGCGAACCCCAAAATGGAGCCTAGCTATGCTAGCTCCTTCCTTCACATGGCCACAACGATGACCAAGGGCTTATCCATAAAGGGCTTTCGCAATTCAAAATTCAGTTATTTTGTCGTGAGTCTCCTTGACTCCTCCACTTCTGGTACCCAAAATGGAGCCTATCTATGCTAGCTCCTTCCCCTCACATAACCACCGGTGGTGACCACAGCTTATGCCAAAAAGACATTTCACATTTTGGCATTCTTGTAATGAAGGGTCTCGACAATCCAAGTTGCGATCGCCGAAACTCCAAAAATGGAGCCAGATCAATGGTTCACGCTTTCTCTTGATCAATAACTCATATTGAATCATTGTTTCGTGTTTCGCATTTTCGACAATATTGTGGTGAGACTTCACGACTCTCCATATCGCGATCTCTGAAATGGAGTTTAGTTGTTAGCGCTTTCCTCCAACTCTCGACGATGTGAGCACAACCTATGACCACTCGCTAATCATTTGAGTGCTTCACTCTTCAGATCAACAGTCCACATTCCTTGGTGATCGGACGACTATCCACCGCCCTGGAACTTCAGCTTTCGGGACTTTGGGGGAGTGTTGATACTAAAACTCCCGAAACTAAACTCCCAGAGTGATGTCATTCTTGCATCACTCAATGACGTGCCACAAGCCTATTAGTTGCCACATGTCATTCATATTCATGATTTTCACATTCCTGAAATGTCGAATTAGCTTGACACTTGTCGTTGCTTGAACGTGCCACGTGTCATTGCTAACATAGGCTACCACCTGTCCTTGTTGACATGGTCTGTCATGATCTACCTCCTGGATCTAGTGGCCCAGATTCGTCCTTGATCCAACAACGAAGATTACTTCACGATTTCGCATATCGCGAGTTAGAGAGGTTAGGAGACTCCTTCCTTTGACCTTTCAGTCAGCAAAAAAACTATCGCTTGCCACGTGTCTCTCTTGGATCAACAGTCTATATTTTATCGCGATTTCGCAACTTCACAAGCCTCCGTCGTGCCTGATCAACGGTCCAGATCAATCCTTGATCTAATGGCCCATATCATTTTGGGATATCGCATATCGCAAGTTCAAGAGGTTAGAGCACCTCCTTCCTTTGGATTTCTCGATCTGTGAAACTCCAAAACGTAGTCTTTGACGTGCTCTGATCTTTCGCCATGTGTCTTCTTTGATAATGGATGGACCATCTGCGTTCGAGATTTTGTAAGCCTGCTTCTCCTTGTTCTTTAAAGAATGTGTAGGTTCTCCTGGATCCAACGACGGTTGAACCCCGCACTCGGGTCTAATGCTCGAGATCTATTCTCTCTCTACGCGCTCCTCCTCCTGAGCTTATCCTTCCTTGGTGTTCTTGCCATCAATGGCAAGTGCATCATTGTTGTTCTTGTAAACATGCCAACATAATCTTGTGTAATGTATTACCAATTTAAGTTTTTGTTGAGTCACTTTATTCTACGGTATACCTACCATGTTTTTCAACTCAAAGTTTTGTTAGGAAAAAATGAGATATAGAGTATAAATAATAAAGTTTACTATGAATTATAATTCTTCTATTTTTTAAGTCAATAACACTATTTTAGGTGACCATTTTTTTAATATAACCAATCATATATATATTTTAAAATTAATATATTTAATTTTTTATTTAAAATGTAAAGTAAATATAATTTTAATTAAAAAATAATATAATTTAATATTTTGATATTCATATTTTTACTATTTCTCTTTAATTTTAAATTTTAATATATACAAACATATTTTTAAAATAAAAATTTTATAATTATAAAACTATATTTTAAAAATAAAATAATATTTTAATATTTTTTTAATAAATCTATAATTATTTATAATTGTTAAAAAAATCAATTTTCCAATACTCTATATAACTCTTATAATATCAGCTATAGCGTACTTTGTACAAAGTCTTAATATTTAGCGGTATGACAAAGTCTTGATATTTTGTGTATAAGTAAATGCGATCTTATTATAATTTTTAAATATTGAATATTAAATTATTTAATTTTAAGATATAATAAAATATTGTAATTATAATTAAAATATAAATGATGTATTAATTATTAATTATTAATTATTAATGAATTATTTTAAGTGTATTTTATTTAAATAATGATGAGTCAATTTACATTTATAAATGATAATATTTAGTGAGTTTTACTTAAATAATGATTAGTCAATCTATATTAATAAATAACAACTAATAATAACTATCATTGTTATCTATTAATAACTAATTTACAATAAATTTTTCATTTTGAAAAAAAATATATTTTTTAACATTAAATTATAAAAGATTTTATCACCATAAAAAATAAAATAAAAAGTAGTAGTCTAAACTTTTTGAGTTTTGGTTTTTTTTCTGGGATATTTACCTAAAATCTTGCTAGAAATTGTTGTAGCTGGAAATTTCAGTGATTAATTCTATGTAATCCAAATGTCTCGAGAGTTTTTCAACAGGCTGAATCTATTTATACTTTCAGAAATGAAATTTAGAAAACATAAAATTGTGATTTAGTATAAATTTGTGCAATTAAACTAAAAAACATATTAAAAATATTCTTTAACAATTAATTAATACCTAATCAAATTCAAAATATCTAACATTTATATTTATAGTAACAAAGTCATCCTCGATGGATATTAAGAACATGTCCAACAAAGTTTTAGCCTAGATCAGTATGAAACTAAGTGGCCTTATGGGCCTGGTGAATCTCTATTTTTGCATCCAACGACGGTCACGATCATCCAAGACGTAATATATAACTTAAAGAGTTAGTCACATTAACACGAAATGTCTTAAAGGATTTTGAGGTTTTGAACTTTGATATCTTGCATTGAAAATGCAATTGATTTACTAGTTGACCGTAACGGATCATAACCAAATTAATATTATTAAAATGTTTTGCAAACACTATTATAATTTAAATTTAATTTTGAATAATTTTAAAATTAGGTAAATGTAAATTTTAAAATAAAATAAAATAAAAACATTTTTAACATAAATAAAATAATTAAAATTTATATACTTTTATAAAAATAATGTATATATAATATTAAAATTTATATATTTTTATAAAAATAATGTATATATCTAAAATTATTTTGAATATTTAAGATTTTGGTTTTTTAATATTAAAAAGATCAAATATTCAAATTTATTAAATATTTAACAAAAGTGAAAATATATCTTTTATAGATTACTAATAAATTATTTCAAAACATTAAATTAATAAATATTTAATAAAAGTGAAAATATATCTTTTATAGATCACTAATAAATTATTTCAAAAAATTAAATTTTATTGGCAAGATAATGTAATTACACATTAAAATTTTGAAATTATATTAATAAAAATTAAATCTATAATCATAAATATTATAAATTTTTTCTTATTTTTATTAAAAAACAATATACAAATTATATTAAAAATGTATTATTTGAAATTTAATATAATTAAGATATTTTCTTTACAAAATCATAATTAAAAAAAAAATATCAACTTTATATTAAGCATAAAACTTTATATATACAAGTCAAACTAATAGTTTTCCATTTGACAAATTAATAAATAAAAACATTATAAATTATATTCTTTTGTAAAAGCAATTTGTAAGTTCATGAAATAATATAAATGAATCATTTTATATTTACTTACTTAAAGTTAGGATTTCTTGTTTTGTTAAATTCTATGTGAGAATGAAAAAAAAAAAAACTATGTGAGAATGAAAATATATATATATATATATATTCATTCTCACATATTTATTTTTTTCATTCTCACATAGAATTTATATATATAAGAGAATGAAAATTTATAAAAATATTAAGTTTGGATTTTATTTTAAATAATGTAAATTCGTGACTTAATGTATTCAATTTGTAAGTTCATGAAATAATTTAAATGAATCTTTTCATTTTTACTTACTTAAAGTTAGAATTTCATATTTTTTAAACCTTATGTGAGAATGGAAAAAAATTTAAACTATATGTGAGAATGAAAATTTATAAAAATATCATGTTAAGGCCAATTTTTTACTTTCCTATTTTTACAATTTTTATATTTATATGTTATGTTTCTCAATTGATTCATTGTGTATTGAGAGAATTGGTGGGATTTCCTTTTCTTCCCTTAAAAAAAAGTGGTTTTCATTCATTCAAAGGGTTTATTATAAGGGTTTATTATTGATGGAAGCTATGTTGGCTTGAGAATGGATGGAGGAATCATGTCCCGTTTTATATATGAACCATATGATTTATAATGTGAGATTTCATTCTACTTGATGTTTACTGAAGTGTGATTACTTACAAAGAAGGGGAAGAGATTGACTCCATGTCTGCATCATGATTACTTACAAATAAGGAGAAGAGATTGACTCGATATCCACATCACAACCCTTAAAGAGAGGGTTGGTAGCTTAGCCAATGTTGTAGCTACACTAGAGGTTTCTTGTCTTATGGTCATCAACTTTTTTGTTTATTACTTTTATATTTTTTCCTAAAAAGATTGGGGTTGTTGGATATGAATCCTTCTAATGGATTATCCATTCATAATTTTTACATTAGAAAGATATATTCTCATAATAAAAGACTAGGGACCATTATTATTCTTTGCAGTATTCCATGATATATTTGGTAAACCTTCACTCAAATCAAACTTTGCACTTATTTTCACAAAGGTGATGATACCCTTTTCAACATAGTAGAGTTAATTATAATCAAATTTTCAATAATATTTACAGTCTCTTCCATAGCTTTTTCATGCTATAAGTAGGTATAAGCATGACACAGGTTATAGATTTAAGCGTGACAATTAGATTTCAAAATATGAGAACCCTGAATTAAGAAAAACATCAACATTGTTGAAGGGCCATGATTAGTCTTTGATTTGTCTAATTATCAAAGGATAATCAAGAAACCTATTAACAAAAAGTTTATCATACATGGAGCCAATGAATAGAAGCCATGTGGTAAGCAATGTACAATTTTGTCATTGCTAATTGAATCTTCATATTTTAAATCATTGTGTAAGTAGTACTTGATGATCACATTAGTCATCAATGACTCCACTTGAACTTTAAGATAACTTCCAAAATCTTTGCAATACAGCTCTTGATTGGGGAGTCTTAGGATCCAATTGAAAGAATGATTGTATATTTGAAAGAATCTAAGGAAGAGGTCATGCCTCTACTCAACACCCCTTTATGAAAGATAGGGTGGAATTCTTCTTAATATTACAATCATGTAGCATAAACCCATATTCCATTTATATATCAAGAAGAAGAACCTATGATGGATAGCCATGGTCCACTTTTTATCTTGTATTTTAACTATGATATGATAAACATAATCTATTATCTAGACTACTTATAGTTTTTTTAAGAAATCTTTGAATATCCATACATGTATTAAAGCATCATCTTTTTGTTAATATTTCATAAAACTATTAGAGAATTGACAAGCACATTTCACCATTCAACACCTAATCAGAAACTATACTATTTTTGTTACTTGTAAAAAAACCTTGCATATAAGTCCTACAATAAACCAAATTTCCACAAAACCAAACATGGTCTCTTTCATGGAAATTGTTCCATTCACAAGAGAAAAAGCAAGGTTTCTCAAAATCCTTTATGCAAAGTCAAAATAGAATGCACGAAACACATACATGGTCCCTAGAAGCATGAATTTCCCTAGAAGCAACACCAAAGATGACTATGAGCTGAAAAAATCACTAACATATGACAACATGTCCATAGTGGAAAAAACCCAACATCAACTAACACAATAGTAGTGACCCTCACTTACTTTTTTAAAATACATCAAAATCAACCATGAAAAAAGGACTCATAAAGGGAGAGATAACCAACATGTTTGAACGTTCCAATGACCCGAAAATCCTAAGTGTCATCCAAAGAAACAATGCATATTAAAACCATCCAATGAAGGGTATATAGAGTTCTTCTTAGCATTTATCCTTATGTAGAAACACCTTAAGAGTGTCCTATTAAAACCATCCAACGAAGGGTATGGAGATTTCTTCTTGGTATTTGTCCTTATCTCGAAAGACCTTAAGAGGGATTTTTGATTGATTTGTGGTTTTGCGTGTCTCTCCTTCTATACTCCCACCATAAAATGCGCCACATTTCCATGCATGGAAAGCGACTTATTTTTGAAACATTGCATTTCCTAGCTTGACTAAATACCTCTTATTGTCTCCGACAAAAGAGATTGATTTGGAATTCAGAGTGACTATGGGTGATGCAGTTTGAAATACGTAGAAGTAAAACAATAATATATTCTATGGTAATAAAGTGGAAATTTGATAAATCTTGAAATAGGTAAAATTAAAACAATAATCTATTCCATGGTAATACTGAGAAAATTTGATAAAATAATTTTCAAATTAAAAATGGAGAACCAAGATGTCAACTTTATGGACCACGTGACCCGTCACATGCGTTTGTTAGTGACGGCCGTGGACTATAGTGCACGGGAATCGCAACCAGTAAGTGACTGCAACGAATAGGTAAGGTAAATACAGTGATCATTTTATTTAGGATGGAGTAATTTAAATAGGCTTTTTTTTTAGCTGTTTTATGAAATGGATTTGTTTGTTGGAATTTGGTGATATAAATTTACATGAATATTTTTTGTTGTTTAAAATTCATTTTTGAATGTAGAAATGGATTCAGCATGTTGAGAAATTTTCTTGACACTTTGATTATACAGAAATAATCACTCAAATCTATTAATCCAACAATTTTTCTTGTGAGTAAATATCCCCTAAAAAATCATCATTTGCTTACTACACTTAAATGACTGGACTGTCAAACCATGGCACTAAGTTATAAATAGGTTGTGGAGGGCACCTAAATGACTGGACTGTCAAACCATGACACTACACTATAAATAGGCGTTGACTAAATGTTCTAAGAAATGACTTTTTTTGGTGGCCATATAAACTTACATGAATCACTATTTTTTGTTATTCAAAATCCATTTATGAATGCAGAAATGGATTGAGCCTGCTGAAAAACTCCCAGAACACTCGGATTATACAAAAATAATCACTTAAATCCACGAATCTAACAATTTTCTCACCAATTTTCGAATAAATATTCCAAAAAATATCATCATTTCGTAAAACTTTTAACCTAATCATAAAACTTTTAACCTACTTCCTATATAAATAGGTTATGGATGGTGTTAGGTTATGGACGGCTTCGAAGAGTCCAGACGCAAGTGGGATCTCCCCGTCCTATTTCAGGCAGTAGTAAAGATTGAAGATAAGATGACATGGAAGGTCACGAGAGTAAGGTGATTTGAGGACTTTTGGTTTTTTTTATTTATGTTGTCATGATATGGATCTTCTTATACAGATTACAGCAGGGCTTCTAATTCGTGTAGTGGCGCTTGTAATTCGTGCAGATCACAATGCTTGTGGCCGAGATAAATCGTATAAGGGAGGAGAATCAGAAGATCATGTATTTGTTGAAGCAGATGACTAGTAAATTTAACGACTTGCAGAAACATATCAGGTATCTGGTGAAACAGCGGAAGGACGTTTATGTTTATGGAGCCCAGGTATATTATAATCTTTTGGTAACCTAATTTGACTCTTGCATGAATTGCAAAACTTCTGAATGTTTTTGCCCTTTGATTTCGTAGACATTTAATCTAGGTCATCCACGCCAAGACCTATCGCGTACAAGGTCTATTAATGTCTACTCCCGCAGTGAAGTTTCACACCAATCTGATCAGTACTGGGATTTCCATGAAAGAGATGGGAAAGAGGAGAAGAACAGTGCCAGATTTATGGGCAATCAGCAGTTTCCTTCAAAGAAGAGAAAGATAAATTACATGCAGTCGGAACAGATTGAGAATGGAATCAATTCGTCCATGGATGATAGCACTTGCGATCATGTGGAGTCGCCGAACAAGCATCAGGCACTGAGCAAAGGCTCCAAAAGAATCGCATCCGTTCGGACAAGATCTGAGGCATCCGTGGTAATAATCTAATTCTTGATTTTCCGTTATGTAGAATTTATGTGAACAAGCCCAAACCCATATAAAGCCCGGTGGGTATGATATGAATCACAATTTTTGGCATTCAAATTAGGGTTTTGATGGGTTGGAGTAGTATCTATATTTAAACGACAGGAAGAATTGAATCACCTTCTATTAATTAGAGTTGAAAAATAGAGAAATTTTCGAGGGACTGGTTTAGAATGTATGAAGTTATTGCAAAACCGGATATAAGTAGTGCATATATTTTTGCTTCTCCGTCATGTACTGATGTGATCCATTGCAATCAGATAAACGATGGCTGCCGGTGGCGAAAATACGGGCAAAAGTCGACAAGAAACAATCCACGTCCGAAATCTTATTACAGATGTGCTATGGCGCCCGGTTGCCCAGTTAAAAAACAGGTTCGGTTTCGTCCTTTTCCAGAAGGAAATTTGTTACTGATACCCTCATTGACTCTGAAACACATACACGCCCACCAACTAATTTAACTTTGTTAAAATTATGGCGTATTTTGAGCAGGTTCAGAGATGCGCCGAAGATCCGACGGTTGTAGTAGCAACCTACGAAGGCGAACATACTCATTGTCCGAGTATGAGTAGAGCAAATTTCGTAGCAGACAACCTGTTTATACCCGTTTCAATGGCCATTCCCGAGATATCGACCTCCAGCTCGTTTCCTACAGTCACTCTGGACCTCACCGGCAACCGGCCTAATCCAGGATTGCAGTTTCGGCCTCCAAATTTTGAAGCAGGCAGCTTCCAACAGTTGGCGCTATTTGATCAGAATCAATACTCATCAACCATGCAGGAGTTGGTGACTTCTATGAAGGCAGATCCCAACTTTACTGCAGCCCTGGCCGTAGCCATAGCAGGCTCTCTGCTTAATTTGGGTACTTCAATCCAGAGGATGCCCAAATTCCCTCCTGCAAAACAATGCATCGATGGTTCAACACAGTAAGCTTTTGTGTAGAGTAGTATAGTCTGGGATGGCTATTTCTGAAATCTTTCGTACGGTCGCATTTCTCATTAATAGCAAATCTTGTCTTGTTTTTATTGTAAACTGAATGTCATGGGTCAAAATCGATCTAGCAATTGTCAAAACTATTATGCTTGATTTACACCTATTGGGGCCATGAGAAGAAATAAGTAATGTCACGGATCCTTGAAATCAAGACGTCATAGTCAGTGTTCATCCTAGTTGACAATCTCGGTTGGACGGTCATATCTATTTTTTCAATATAAAAATTTAATAATTAAAATTTGCAGGTATATGTAATAAGGTACGTATGAAAGAATAAAAATGTTAAATTGTAATTTTGGGGAAAGATCAAAAGGTAGGTATTTGGTGTTGAGTTTTTTTTAAAATAGATTATTAATAAATGATGTGGTTTTTATTGAATAATGGTGATGAGTTAATGGAAAAGGGAAAAAACATAGAAAGTTTAGACTACCACATTAATTAATGGAATACGACATAAATTTGGAAGAAATCACAATTTTTTGTTTTTTAAATTCCATTTATGAATGCAGAAATGGATTCAGCATGTTTAAAAACTCTTGGGGCACTAGGATTATATAGATCTAACCACTCAAAGCTATAGATCCATCAAGTTTTAGTTAGATTTCAAACAAATATTCTAGGAAAATATGTGTGGAAAAGGGAAAAAAAGTAGAAAATTTAGACTATGACATTAAATAAAGCAAGTCCAACTACACAAATTTGCAAGAAATCTCAAGTTTGTGTTGTTTAAATTGTATTTTTAAATACAGAAATGGAATCAACCTCATTATACAGATCTAACCACTCAAATCTATAGATCCAACAAAATTATACAAATCTAACCACTCAAATCTATAGATCCAACAAGTTCTCGCTGGATTTCGAGAAAATATCCTCAAAAAATATTCCCGAAAAAGGTAAAAAACGTAGAACGTTTAGACTACAACATTAAATAAGGTGTTGTCTAACTTTTCTACATTTTTTCCTTCTTCGTCGGAATCGGGCGACATAAATTTGCAAGAAATCACAATTTTGTGTTGTCTAAATTGCATTTTTGAATGTAGGAATGGATTCAACGCGTTGAAAAACTCCCACTCGGATTATATAGATCTAACCTTTCAAAGCTATAGATCCAAGAAGTTCTCATTAGATTATCGAAAAATATGCCTAGAATGTTGAAACACACACTCGCATGGAACTGAGAGGGTGGGGGTGAATAAATGTCCGAAACTTTTGACTTATTTTCACACTTTCATAGATTAACTGAATTAACTGAATAAGATATATGCAGCTAAATTAATTATTCATAAACATGTATAACACAAACTATATGAAGTAGATAAAATATATTTCTTTTATTTATTTAACTTGAATGAATACAAATAAAATCAATCATTTAATATTTTCAAGTTCAAGTGAATATGAGAGATCCAACTCTCTGATACAAGACCAGGCTTGTAGTTCTCATATCCAATTGAGAAATGAGAAATTCAACCCTCATAACAAGACCTAGCTTGTTGATATCACATCCAACTGAGATGTGAGGAATTCAACCCTCGGACACCAACCTGATAGAGTGAACTTCCATTCAATCCATTATATATATATATAATGGATTGAATGGAAGTTCACTCTATCAGGTTGGTGTCTGAAATATATATATATAATCCACCAAGACACACTTAGATTCAATAGATATAGAATTGAACTATTGTGTCTTTTTGACATGAACCATTGCACCTCTTTTGATCTATATTTAGGAGCGAAACGAACTGATTACAGACTGAATACCATAAAAACATAGATAGAAAAAATAACACAAATATTCAGTGAACAATATCCTCTATTAATAAATAAAATAGGGTGAAACTGTAAAACTGCAGAACTGAAACTTGTTAGAATGGTGGTAGTTATCTTTCAGAAAAGATGTGGCTTCTACGCACATCCCTCTAAGCAGAATGTAATACAATGAGGCTCCATAGACACGCATAAAGAGTAGCATGGGCACCTTCCTAAGCCTCACCAACCTTTTGGTCACTATACGTAGCCTACCCCAACCAACGAAAGATCAGATTCAAATAGTGTAATTAAATAAGTAACCTTGATGAAAACGACTAATTGAAGTAAGGCTATCAATATGGATCAACCCGAACAACGAAATCTCTCTCTCTTTGATATTTCTATTTGTAATCAATTATCTTAGTAGTGCTAGTTACCTCCTTATTGCAACATGGAGAACCGTTTTCATTTCATAACCAAGGATCGTAGTATAGTTATTCCTCAAGGGCGTAGAGCCTTTGTCTCCTCTCTTACGATGCCGGGGAGGGTTTGTAAGTTCCACCTATTGTTATTAACATAACTCTAGTTCTTTGTCTAGAGTACTAAGGTAACAATATTATCTTACTTTGTATATAAATATTATTTGTACAAAGGAGTTCTCACTATCTATTTATTTCCCTTACGTTTATCCTTGTGGATGTATGGAGGTCTTATTTCCCTTAGGTTTATCCTTGTGGATGTATGCCGGTCAAGGTTACAGTGGGCATGGCGTCGAGCCATCCTTTTCCCTTATCAACTGTCGACTATCAAGTGTACTCCTCTTAATCTTTGTTACTATCTCTTTCGTTGATGTAAGTATTACTTTGTGTCATAAATAATCTTTCCATGTTTTCACTATTACATTTGTTTCCCGAATATTTCCATTGTTTAAGCATGGTGGAGTTATCTAATCATTATAAGGTTTTTTCGCTCAAAACTTCTAATCTACAATGTAAAGGAGTTATTTGAAGCTTGCCATATCAATTTTATTTCGAGATTATTTTCTTAACTTTAATTAGATATCAATTGCTTTTATATTAGTTTTGATGCAGAAATGAATTGAAAACCTCAAGGTTACGATCCACCAGAAGAACAAATAGAAACCCCCATGGGTACGACCCCTAAGAACTTTAACTAAAGAAAGTTTAGTATCAGGTACATTAATTTTGTTTTGTAAGACTTCTTGAACATGTTTTCTAGGTGATAGTGTTCTGGGACCTGAGGTCAATTCTCACCAACTCATGTATCAAATAAAACAACCACATTGGTAGCCTTACGCTCTCCGAAATACGAGCTATATATTTAAGAAGGTTTTGCTACCATTAACAGAGCCATGAAGCTTTCTAGTCCAAAGTGACTCTATATAGTTTGTATAGTTATTATAGAGATTCTATAATATATATATATATAACCATGCGTTCAAGGGTTCACTCCCTCGAGGACGACATGGGTTTAGCTCCAAATGTAAATATTTGTGGTTTCTAGAGGTGCGCTTGTCATAATACTTGGAAATAATGGAGATGTTAGCTAGTTGTTAGCACCAGTAATAAGCGCGGGTTGTAAGCGCCAGTTAGAAGAGTCATTTCTTCATTAAGAGTCAGTTGTCTAGTTGTCTTTTTCTTTGCATGTAGCCGACTCACGAGAGTCTTTTCCTATATAAGGATGTAATTTGTCTTCATTTAATACTGTGAAGTGAGCGTAGCCTCGCCTGTTGGTTTGCCTCGTATATTTTATCTTGGTATCAGAGCCACGGGGAGAAGTGCGAGAATTGTAGAGGTTCGCAGGTCTCTCCTCTGCTAGGGTGCGGGGGAATACTACTCAGCCTTTCACGCATAGAAATTTTTCAAAATTCCCGCAAGCGGTCAATTCATGGGGTGCGAACAACTCGTAGCCGGAGTATTCTTGGGGTGCGAACAGCTCGCAGGCTACTACAGTGTGAGGTGCGAGAACTGCGAACTCCTCGCAGTCAAAGTGGAGTTTGAATCGTTAGAAATCGTGAGTGTTTTCGTGCAAGACGTGTTTAATAAATCCTGTTTGATAAATCGTGTTTGATAAATCGTGTTTGAGAAATCGTGAGTGTTTTCATGCAAGACGTGCTTTTGAAGAGGAGGTTATAGTTTAATAAATCGTGAAGGTTCATGCAAGACGTGTTTGAATGCATGCGTGGAGAAGTGAAAATCGCGTGAGTTTTATGTTTAATGGATTTGAGTTTTAAGTGGATATTTGTTACATACGAATGGATGCATGTTAAAGTGGAGCATTTAAAGTTTATTCATTTTTTATTTATTTATTAAAAGTGAATAAAGTTTATGGATTGAAGTTTATTAAAGTGGACATTTTATTAAGAGAGGTGAAGAGGTTATTACTTTAAAGAGAATTTTTAGTGGATATACTTTATAAAGAGGTGAACTTTTAAAAAGGTTTTTT
>ML807705.1:18095-29931 GCA_009831015.1 Picea engelmannii | reverse complement strand
TTTATCCAGGTGTATACCTTAGTTTCATTCACTTGATCCAAGAGATGATACAACATAGTTGATCATTCACAAGAGGTAGTTGTTGGTTGATGGTTGATGTTCCAAGAAAGATTGCGTGGATCTATTGGTGCCTTGAAGGTTGAGGCATACAAAGGGGAAGAGACCACATAGGAGAGTCGTGCATTCAAGTGGAGGTCGTTGGGTTGAAGAAACCAATAGATCTGTGACTTGTGACCTGCTGAGTTATCGATTGAGAGCAGTAAGATGGGGATGCTAGAGTTGTTGCCTGCGTAGAGGACGAGTGCAAAGAAATTGCATACTCACTAGCCAAGGAGGCCGAGAGCACCGAGGTGAGATGGTGCTCCTGCAATATCTTTTCCATGTAGGACCACGCTACCACGGCTATTTCCTGCGACAGTGTTGTGGTTTCTGCTTGGAAGTGGGAGACGTTGCAGGAGTACTTGTGGTGCACAGAAAGGGCTCTCGACTGGGGTCCAGTCAATGGCTCGGATTTGATCGTCGATGACGGTGGGGACACAATGTTGCTGATCCATGAGGGAGTCAAGTTCAGGGAGGCTTGTGGTGGTTGTGGAAGGAGACTCAAGGTTTGGCTTTAGTGGGATGGAATTTGAGATATTGGTCTGATACAAATTACCTGTTGTTATCATCATTTTCAAATGATCATGATATCAGGCTCCTGCGATTAGGAGGACTTCAGGAAGGGTGATTTCTAGGAGCTTGACTAGCTGGAGGTTGTGAATGCCCATTTGGTCTTGCTCAGGTTTGATTCTGGAGCTCTGAGCTAAGGAGTTAGATATTTTGACCATGGGTTCATTTCTTCGGGAGGCGCAGAGGTTGTTGATCATTGTGGGGAAGGGTTTTTCCTATGCTTGGGCGGAGGGGGCCTTATGAGACCTGGTTCGGCTCACCCGGATCCCATTCTTACCAACTCCAATGGGAAAGGGGATTCTACCTAATAACCACGAGCTCTCTACAATTGCATCCTGGTTGTTGGAAATTGGGTAGTGTAATGTTGCGTTGATTATGGGCGCTAGGCTTAATTGGATGCTACATTTTTGGAGAGATCTCGAGATGGTCTAAGGATGTAAAATTTATTCTAGTGGATGTTTCAACGGAGGAGATGGAGAATGTGTAGAAGTTGTAAGGGAGAACCTCATTATCATTGAGGTGGATTGAGGGGTTTCACCTGGATTGGGTGTGCCTCTAATCAACAAATGTTTCACACGGTGGAGCATTGCGGTCAAGAAATGGGTAAGAGAAGCATTTGTAAATGGAAATGGAAATAAATATTGGTAAACGGTAAAGGGGTGATGGTAAAGTCACTACGAGTGAAATTTATTTTGGAGTTGTAAATGTAAATGGGCATACGAATATAAGACCTGATTAGGAATGTGTACCCTTGGGCTATTGGGTCACCCATGAAAACTCTAGATATAGATTTAGGTAGACCAAAGAGGGGTGGAGGCATGTATGTGTTAGTTAACCTTGACTCAGGTAAATGAGTCATGAGTTAAACTTTGTCTTTGGTCAATAGTGGTGTGTTTCAGATCTATGTTTTTTGGTTTCCCTTGGTATGGTGTCCATGATATTGCATGTAATAAATCCTATTCAAAGGCTACGTGAAACTCCATTGTAAATAAGACTAAAGGTAAGAGAAAAAAAATTACTTGGATGGCTTCACCGGATTTGATCAAGGGAATCTTCATGTCAAGGAGGAGTACTGTGACTCCATTGCAAGTGCCTGGAGGTGAGCGGTAAAGGCTCATTTGGCATTCTTGGTCGTATGTGGTTGAGGTTTTGAATGTAGTGTTCGAGGTGGAGCATTGAAAGGGCTCAGGATTGCAACAAAAGAGTTGTTTTTCAACCTCAAGTAATCATTGTATGGCCTGAAACTTGAGAACGAAAATATTGTACAGGATGTTTGATTCCTTCATGGTGAGCCAAAGATTACAAGAAGTGAGAATAACCATTGTGTTTATGGTACTCACTATCTTGCTGTTTTTTTTATTGTTGACAATATGCTTGTAGCAAGCACAAGCATGGTTAAGATTAGTAGGTTGGCTCAGTTTTCTTGGACGTTTGATATGAAGGATCTCAGAGTAGAAAAACAATATCAGGCATGGAAATACGCAGAGATGGGACTGATGGTAAAGTTTTCACAACTAGAGTACATGATATGATACTCATGAAATTCAGTATGAATGATGTTAAATTGGTACAAATCTTTTTGACTTTCCATTATAAGCTTTCTTTAGGTTTAAGTCCATGTAATGAAGAAAAAAAGGGTTACATGTCTCGTGGATGGTATGCTAGTAGAAATATTGATGAATGCGATGAGAAGATCAGATATCTCACATGCAGTTGGTGTTCTCAGTGGTCACATGAAAAATCCAGGTGGAGCAGTGAAATGAGTGCTTTGTTTTGGAAGCACTAGTATCACCTATCTTTAGCTTTCAAGAAGGTGATGAATGGACAATGTCATGGTATCAGGTAAATTGTTGTCAAGGTGGATATTGTTGGAACATGACAACGAATTCACCTCCAATATTAGGATACAACCGTTTCATTTATAATATTATGATTGTTGTTGTAACAAATCATTCCTAGAATAGAATATGGATATCCTTGTAATTAATACAGTTAGTTCCTCGTAACTGTAGGAGGAAGCATTCAAATATGAATTCTTGAGAGGAAAATGGTGAGAAAGGGCTTTAAGCCCTCTCCTGGGCTGCCCGGTTGCCTAAAGATGGTTGTAATCTCATTGTTTCTGCTTATAGAATGTTTCTATGATTGTCCCCTGTGTGACTGCTTTCTGTGCATGTTTGTCTTGTTTGATTCTCTTCTATGTTAAGATATTTGTGGGTGTAAATGGCCAACATAATGGTATGGAAATATTTTCTAGTTGTATGAAGAAGATTACTTTCATATTCTCTTTGTTGAATGTGTTATTGTTTATGATAAATTTTCATGTTAACAAGATTTATATGAGGAAAATATGATCTCTGAGCTTCTCTTCCAATGATCTCTTCTTCTCCCTAATTAATATCTTGGTGCATTGAATGATGAATATACTTATAAATGGGACTTACAAGTTGATATAATCATTTAATTTAATGAGGAACACATTGCCTACAAGAAGACTCTTCTCATGGAACGCGTTAAGGAAATAATAGTTGCTACAAATTCATCTTTAGTAGAAGAGCACCACAAGGATCAACATAATGATATTGACATCCACAAGTCCCAAGATCCCATTGAAAAATTCTCAAACATTACCTCTTTCAATCTCTAACATGGATTTGAGAGCACGAGACTAAAAAATGGAGTGAGTGCAATAGTAGAAAATAATGTGGGTGTTGTGTATGACTCTATCTTATTGGTGCGGCTACAAAAAAATGACTTCAATGACTAGTTGTAGTTTTATCTACTTCTTCTTTATGCTTTGATATTAAATCCCTTTAGAAAGTAAGGGAATGTTGTGTCCCTCACATAACCAATGATAAAAAAGGATTATTAATGTAATGCATGTGGTTATTGTATTTGTTATGAACATTGGGTAACATAGGCTATTAATGACCCAATATGTTAAAAAGTATTTTTGTAAATCAAAGCTATTTTTATTTTGTGATCATTGAATAAGTGATTAGTAATAGAATAAGAGATATCTTTTGGGACAAATATTATTTAATAGGGTAGAGAATATTGTGTATCCATACACAACATATTTTGAAAATGAGTTATTTTGTTTGTAAGATAATTAATCCTCCATGAGTAAGTTAGTTGAGATTACTCATACATGAGTTGTGACTAAGTTAGTGGATATGTGTTAGTTATATGCATTAATGACCCATCACTATTTTAATGGATAGGTATTATTACGATATTTTAACTAAAAGAGGCCTTTCCCCTCACTTGTACATGTAATGAATCAATATCATCAATACAATCAAATTTGTTTTATTCATTCAAATATTAGATACATGGAAATGCATTCCTCCATTATTTAGTGATTGTAGGTGCATTCAAATCCTTGGGTGTGCAAGTTCCCCCAACCCTTTCTCTCTTTCATTTTGGTTCATATCAATTTATTTCTTATTATTGTCGAAATTCTTCCACTGTGAATATTGGAACACTTCAAATGAATCCTTTTTGTCCAATATAATTCTTCGGCAATAATATTTCATTTATTTTTATGTTTAAATTGTGATTGTAAGGAGTTGAAAAAAAAATCTAGTATCTATAAAAATTTAAAATACCTTGAAATTTCATTCAACGTCATTCCCAATTATACTTTCAAATCTCATCATTGTTTTGTGCATTTGCATTAGGAGTAGGCCTTTCTAGTTTATGATGTAATTCTTCAACAATGTTATTTCACCTCCGATTGTGTTTGAAGTATGATTGTGAGGATATTATACACTGCCAAATGTATGATGTTTTACATGCCTTTTAATTATTATTGAAGTTTGTTGCATAAGGCATTGCACTACATTGTTATTCCTTTGAAAAATTAGATTAAAAGGATTCCTAGGTTATTAAGAAAAACACCCTTTGATGAAAGTTAGTTAAAACATGAGCAATATGATAATATTTGGGGAAATATCCAAATCCATCTTGTGGTATATTATTCTTATCTATAAATGGAGTTGAGGTAAATATTAGAAAAAATGCATGACACTTTACATGGAAAGCATGCATGGTACCTCTTTTTTATCACATTGGAGTAAATTACAAGACAATGTTATGTGGTCCAAAATAGGAAGATTAACAATAACTTCATGCCTAGCTCATTCAAATATGCATCACATATTATTTTGTGTTGATGTTAGACTTGGATGATCCATTATAGAAATATAGAAACTAAATGCATGCTAACTCTTTTTCATCTCATTGGAATAAACTACACGACCATGTTATGTGGTCCAAAATAGGAATATTAACAAGAACTTCATCCCTCGCTAATTCAAATATGCATCGCATATTATTTTGTGTTGATGTTGGTCTTGAATGATCCATTATATAAATATAGAAACTAAAGGAACACACTACTGAATCCTAAGATACTAGATACATGACCATGTATAAGATAATATCTCGAGTACCCTGTTGATTAAAAACACTAGTACTCGATGCAATCTTGAGTATCACATTGCTTAACTCCTTTGTATGAGTTCAAAATTAAAAGAAGTATGGGACAAATAGGGTAGAAATAGTAACAAGTGCCACTGCAATGGTGATGTCCTTGCTGTCAAAGAATTTGAATTTGTGATGGAAAACAACTATATAGTGATCATTAATGCTACTTTTCCCTATTAATGTCTTAAAGCCTCATGAAGCTGAGATGTTGGTGATACTTTTCCCTATTGAGATTATTGATATTAGTGATCATGCCTTCAAACCTCGTGAATTATTGATATTAGTGATCATGCCTTGAAACCTCGTGAAACTAAGATGTTGGTGATACTTTTCCGTATTTATATTATTGATATGCCTTGAAGGTTGGAGAATCTAAGATGTTGGATATTGTAACATCCCGCTCTTGTGCACTTAGCGAACTTATTCTTTGAGGACACTTGCTCGCAAGTGAACCGATTTATTATGCTATTAAAACATTGATTTTGATTATGAGGCATTATGGGTTGATGACATGTCGTTTTAGTGCATTGACATAGACAGGTGCTATTGATTCTGTTTTACTGAGTGTGTAGGATTTTGGACCTCGAGGATGCAGAGGCATTGATGGAACCCCTTGGACTCTGGATCGATTCGGGGAGTGAACCATTGGGGTTTGATTGTTTTATATGTGACATTAGTTCATCTGATTAGATGATATGATTATGGATATATTGCTGACATGATTCGTTGATGATGCAGGCTGACAATAGATTGTCGACCAGACTCACATGTGGAGTAGAGGGGTCATGCACGACTACTAGACATGTTGAGGGAGAGGTGTGGACAACAACCCTACCACAACCTACTAGCACTCCTGTCGTGGATCAAACTGTAGGTTAACGTTTACCTAGTTTGAGAGGACCCACGATGCCGTGAGGGCAGACTGTGAAAGTCTCTCATGATGATTCTAAGGGATGTGCAATAAGGTGGGGGCCTTATTCCTTAGAGGCCCTTAGTCTCCCACAAGTTCACCTGGTGGAGTATTGACTCTAGGGGTTTTTGATGTCTACCAAGTAAGTCAAGAGGCAAGTGACACCCTTGGAGCATGTAGTGTGTCCTGAAGGGCACACCATGTAAGAAAAATGAAAAGAGGCGAGTGGAGCCCTTGGAGCACGTAGTGCGTCCTGAAGGGCACGTCGTGCAAGGGAAACAGAGGAGGCGAGTGGCACCCTTGGAGCACCTAGTGCGTATCAAAGGGCACATCACATTGTTAATAATAAATGAATGAACCTAGATGACCTTAGGATGAATAATGTGATAAGAAAATTTTAAAAACAATTTCCCTAATAAATTGTCGCCCAGCATGAAAATTAAAGTCTGGGTCTAAATTATATTGGTGACATAATTTTTCTATCCTTTATATATATATATAATGATGATAATCTTCATTAATCTTGTAACAAGAAGGGAGTAAACAATTTCATTGATTCATAAAAATTTGTTGGGATCAAAATTAAAAAAAGGGGGAAATAATTGTTTTATTATATTATGATAATTTAAAATTTATTAATTAAAAAGGGAAAAGGGAAAAAGTTAATTTCTACACCTGCCAATTTGATTTCTAAATGAAAAGAAGAAAGAGGGAAATCTAAAATACTTAGGAAACTAGGAAAAGAGGGAAACATACAAAAAAAGGGAAACAAGCGAAAAATCAGAAAATCAAACTTAGTAAGGTATCTAACATTTAAGAACTTTATAATTTAAACTGAACTAACAAATTAATAATGGGGAAAGTCATTAAAACCTGTAAAGGAATTTGGGGACACCTAGGAGTGATTCTAGGAGTGACTCTAGGTGGGTGAGGGAAATAAGGGTAATTAATTAATTAAAGAAATTAATTTATGGATGAATGAAGGGGATGGGTGACACTTGTACATGGAGGATTTTTAGGAATTAATTTATTAAACATTAATTTAAATGGGATTTTGGGAAGGAAAAGGAGTTTGAAACTCTATATAATGGAGGGAGGAGAAGCATGCATGATCTCCTTTGTTTACGTAACGTTATGCTGCATAAATCTATACTTTATTGACTTATCTTGTGGGAGTTGGGATACCCAGCTCAGTGTGGAGTGGTAGCTCGACCTTACGAGGTGAGCTGGGAGCTAGCTGAATCTCTGGATAGTGTGTGTGGCCCCTTTGCGGATCGAGGGGATAAGGGGAAAGAAGAGTACTCATATCGTTGGCTGGGAGGTACCGGTGAAGTCTCATCGATCGGCAAGAGGGAGTTGCACGAAGCACGTGAAAAATCAACTCAGAGCGGGCGATCAGGAAACGATATGCTTTCTTTATTTTTGCATGGTAGGTTGTAGTAGGATTTATGTTTTGGATCTGCATGTTTAATTGGGTAAGTAAATTGATTGTCTTAGCGTTCCAATTGATTACTGAATTTTTCCATAGCCTATAGCTCGATGATTGATTGACTCCCATGGCCTTCGATTCCCGACATGTCTTGACCACCCTGTGGTGTATTGATTTTTGAATATTGTGGTTGTTTTTTCCTTTCATCCCTATCTCATCAGTCCTCGCCTGAGCAGTCGGCTAGGATCCCGATCTATGGTCGTCGCTTCAGCGTTAATAGACCTATGGATCTCAACGCCCTTCTTTTATGTGTGTGGATGATCAGCGAAAGACATTCCTGTCAGTCGTCTACCTCCATTATTTCCCTTGGATGATTGTTTGACTTGTGCCATCTACCAAATACCTCTACATATGGATTATCTTGTGTAATTGTTGTTTTTTTCTTTGCACCTTGTCTGATAGAATCCCTGCGATCATTTCAATGAATTTTCCCATTGGATCCTTGTGTTTCTCTTATTGTTGTTTGCATTGTATTAGTATTCTGGCAATGGAAAAACGATTTGATTTCCTTTCTTCATTTTTGTATTGGTATCCTGGAAATGGAAAAACATTTTTATTTGTTATTCCTGTCTGTGTTGTATTGGTATTCTAGCGATGGAAAAATGAATTAATTTCATGTCTGCATTTTTGTATTGGTATCCTGGAATGGAAAAACGTTTTTATTTGTTATTAGTCTTTGCGTTGTATTGGTATTCTGGAAATGGAAAAATGATTTGATTCCCTGTCTGCAATTTTATATTTGGTATTCTGGCAATGGAAAAATGAATTGATTTCATGTCTGCATTTTTGTGTTGGTATCCTAGAATGGAAAAACGTTTTTATTTGTTATTTCTGTCTGCGTTGTATTGGTATTCTGGAAATGGAAAAACGATTTGATTCCTTGTTTGCATTTTTATATTTGGTATTCTGGCAATGGAAAAACAAATTGATTTCATGTCTGCATTTTTGTGTTGGTATCTTGGAATGGAAAAATGTTTTTTTGTGTTATTCATGTATGTTTTGTATTGGTATCCTGGCAATGGAAAAATGAAATCATTTTCCTTTCTATGTTTTTATAATTGGTATCCTGGTAAGGGAAGGGAGTTTGGTCATTCTTGTATGGGTTTTCATTTGGAATAAAAGCAATGAAAAATGGAAACCACGATTTTTCCATTTAAAACATGTCTGAGATTGCCATTGAAGTGAACACATGTTTGCTTTTAAAAGTTGTCTGAGATTGCTGTTTAAATGCCCACGATTTTTATTTTAAAATAAGACCGAGATTGTTGTTTAAATGCCCACGATTTTTATTTTAAGAGTCGACTGAGATTGTTGTTTAAATGCCCACGATTTTTCTTTTAAAATAAGACCGATATTGTTGTTTAAATGCCCACGATTTTTCTTTTAAAATGAGACTGAGATTGTTGTTTAAATGCCCACGATTTTGCTTTTAAAATGAGACCGATATTGTTGTTTAAATGCCCACGTTTTTCCTATTAAATGTGACTGAGTTTGATTTAAATAACCATGGATTTGCCCAAAAAAAAATTTGACTGAGTTCATTGTTGAAGGGACACGAATTTGCTACTTAGAATGTTGACTACATTGATTGTTGAATGACCACAAGTTGATCCTTCTGCAGTTTGTATTGTATTCTTATTCTCCTTCAGTTTTAGTGTACCCAACCTTCTCTCTGCCAAATATTAATTGCTACAACCATGTTATTGGTCAGATTAATTGCTATGTAACTACCCTGTTAATCACCAGGCTAATTGCTACAGCAATGTCAAAGGACATCAGTTTCCTTCTTAATATTAATTGCCACAACGCTGTCAATTGCTACAACGATGTTCCCTTCTTAATGTTATAGACAACTAGTTATTTTTGGTATAATTATCTTAGATAGACGACATGTGTAATTTAATTGATTAAAAGTCTGATATTGTAGCATTTTACATTGATGTGGCTAATGTAGTTATATATTGTCATTTGATAGTTAGATGGTAATTTTGGGGATTACTTAGAATTACCCTTTTAGATGGTGATTAATGGTTAAATGAGTTTAGTAGTATTGACTAAAGTATAGATTAATCTTGCTAAATTAAATTGTAGTTAATGATTAAATCATAATGCAGCATTGCCRAACTGATTCGTAATTGAGGTTATTTCGATTGAAATTAATGCTTGATTGTATTGTAAAATTGTCGATTGATTCGAAGGTAATGTTATTTAGATTGAAAGTAACGACTATRGTGTAAAGTAGAATGRYCGATTGGATTGTATTAATTGTTAATCAGTTGATAAGTTAAAGACTAAATTATAATTTAGACTTGCTAAATTTCGATGGATACTCAATGTCAAAAACAATTTGTAATTGTTGACTAGTTTAGACTTGATGAATGGGTTGGGTGGTTGACAAAGTTGTGACTTCCCTGGTAGTTGTCCTCTTGTGTCTCGTCGACCTTTTGTGTGGGGTGTGGCTATAGTGTCCCTGTTAGTATTTGACTCCTAGCGTGTCAGAGTTTTCTAGAGTCCTTGGTCCAGATAGGATGTGTTGCGCCAAGGTTATTGACGCGTCTATCACCTAGGGACAACATGATTCTTGATGAGGGGATCATGGCACGCCCTATTTGGATAGCGACGAATGATAACTTTGCTGGAGTCGGTGCCTTCCATGTGAGTGTTTTCGAGCGTTGTAAGTTTGTTTTTGTGCACAGGTTGAATGCCTTCAGGCATTTGGTTCCCACGCCTTGAGGTTCTAGTCTTGTTCGTCAAGATCGTTGTGTTGGGAGGGGGATGTTGTGCCTTGGCTTGTAGGCGTGGTCCTGTTGTGTCAGGCTGGTAGTCGTTTATCCTTGTTTTAACGCATGTTTCGCCTCATTTATCTTGTGCTAGTGCATTGAGTCATAACTTCCTGTTTCCTAGACTGCATGCTTACGTTCGTCATCAGTGGTGAGGTAAACTGTTGTCGTCATCATCTTCTTGCCCTAAAAATGAAAAAAAAATGCATTTTTGCTTCGGTTGTAGTCGTAATGAAGGGATCGTTATAAATATTAATGATCATGCCTTGAAACACCTCATGAAGCTGAGATGTTGGTGCTACTTTTCCGTATTGATATTATTGATATTCTTCGAAGATTGGAGAAACTAAGATGTTGGATATTAATATTATTGATATGCCTTGAAGGTTGGAGAAGATAAGATGTTGAATATTCCGTAAATCATCAGAAATAAAATATGAATATTCCTTAAAATTAATAAGTAGACATTAGAAAATAATTGTTGCTAAGATATACATCTAGACATTGACAATCAAATGTTACAATGAAAAAAAAACAACAATACATTTTGACTTACATACTAAATATAACATAATATTTCTAAAAAATGCTTGAGTACAAACGCAAATCCTTTTTCATAATAGTTAAATATTCTTTTTGATGCAATAGTACCAAAATAAAATAAAGAAGTACCAAAATAAAATAAAGAAAGTAGTGTATACCAAGCTAGACCAAAGCTATATTGTATCTTGTTGTTGTAATGTATGGACTAGAAATAAAGAGTTTTTGTGTGAAAATATATTGTTTTGTTAAAGTTTTTTATTATATATAAAAGAAAATATTTTTGTAAACAAAAATAAATGAAACCCTAGTCTCTAATAGAGAGATTTTATGTAAAGATTCATATATAAAACATTAAAATTAATGGATTTTATGTACATATTTTATTGTCCTCAGAATAAGTATTAAACTAGTGTCCTCACAATATCCAGTATTAAACTAAGATTACATGGTTGTTGATTATAGATAAAATATACGAGGCAAACCAACAGGTGAGGCTACGCTCACTTCACAATATTAAATGAAGACAAATTACATCCTTATATAGGAAAGGACTCTCGTGAGTCAGCTACATGCAAAGCAAAAGACAACTAGACAACTGACTCTTAACGAAGAACTGACTCTTCTAACTGGCGCTTACAACCCGCGCTTATTACTGGTGCTAAAAACTAGCTAACATCTCCATTATTTCCAAGTCTCCCCCTTAATGGAGAATGGATTGACTTCGACACCTAACATCTCTCTAAACAGTTCAAACTTAATTTTTCCAAGAGGCTTAGTGAAAATATCAGCAGTATTTTCACTAGTATTACAATAGACAAGATTTATTTCATTTGACTACAACTTTTCTCGAACAAAATGATACTGAGCTTCAACATGCTTTGTCCTTGCATGAAAGATCGGATTCTTCGCAATATTGATCGAGCTTTGATTGTCACATCTGATCATCGTAGGTTCCTT
>ML807704.1:195521-232843 GCA_009831015.1 Picea engelmannii | reverse complement strand
GCTGTAGTTATTTTATTTTTAAGAGGTTAATGTAGTTTGATCTTTGTCTCTAGTTTATAGTTAAATTTATTTTTTCCCTAATAAAAGTAACATGTTGGCTGAACAAAAAAGGAATTTCATGAACAAGTTGAGAAGTTGGCATGCTGATGTTTTTTCTTGGACGTGTTTTTTGTGAAAAATTATTTTTGACGAAAGGGAAGCATTTAATTGTTTCACTCTCAAAGCTTTTTCTCTCTGTATTTGGATTAATTTTCGGATCACTGTTCATACCATGACATCTTTGTTTTTCATATAATGACTTCGTATGTACAAATTATCATTTTAATGTAAAATTAATGACGAGGAAATTTTGAGAATAGATATATGTTGTTGTTCATTTTTAAAATTTTGATGACAATAAAACTCATGATCACAAACACTTGAGAATTTCCAATTTGATATCTCTATATTAATTGAATTCTGATTGGAAAGATCTTTCTTAGTTGAATTACCTTTGAGTTTTGATTTTGCATCCCTATACACAGTTAATGAAAGTTTGAGAATTAAAATTCTTTCCATCTTAGATTAAGACCACTCCAATAGGTTTGGAGTTCCTCTGATGACTATGTTCCCTTTTAGTTTGTTTAATTGCTTTCATCCAACATGTTTTAGTGTAGACTCAACATAGTAGAACTTTGCTGAGTTTTCTGCTTTCTTTGATCATTTTTAGTTTTAGTTTCTTTATTTCTGATTGTAAATAATTTTATTTCTAATAAGTTATTCATTTAAGGAAGAGTTTTCCTATCAGACTGTTGACTTGCTGAACGTAGGCTTCTCTATTGTTTGTGCAGGTTGAAAAAATGGACTGTGTAGCTAACAACAAAATATATTCTTCCAAAGAAATTATTGTTTGGACTCACTTTTAGCCATCATGATTATTCTACTTTGTCTCTATAGATATAATATCCTCTTCTTTCCTCATCAGATTGAATCATTTGAATCTTTGGAATTAATAATCATCTTTCATGGTAAGTAGAACTTGATACTTGGGCAAAAGATATCAGATGTAATTTTTGAGATTGAAAAGTTTGGTGTTTTCAAATGTTCAAGGGACTTATTCACGACAATAATTCGAGAAGGTTTGAGTGTTTGTGGAATGTTTCATGTGAATGAATTGAAAATATGTTTTTGTTGTGCATTTTCATTAACCTGTGTTGTTAGGTTCCTGGGAAAATTTAATTGTTTCACTAGATGAAAGGAAAAAATTATATGTGTCAATTGGATCAGAGAATTTTGTTGCAAACTATTCACTTGATTATCAATTCTCATGACCTTGCTTGTTTTTCCTTCTAGATTGTGAATTTTACCCTGAGACTCTTTCTGTTGGGCCTTATTTCGAATGGTTGAATTATATCGCTCAAGTTTATGTCCCGAGTTTTCATTGAAAAAGATTTTTTTGAGGATTTTCATGATTTATACCATGCTACTAGGATTATAGGCTTACCTTTCAATTTGATTCTTCTTTTAATGGCTTCCATAATTTTCTTTTGATTTTTCTTTAAGTCTAGTTTATTTACTTCATTTGTTTTTATCTATATATAATTTTACTCTATTCTTTGTAAAATTTTACAATCATGGTAGTCATTTTATTCTCTTATCCCATCAGGCATGAGTGATAAAATAATTGGAATGATTAGGATTAATAATCAAAGAGGCAAAAAATACATTGGTGAATGATAATCAATGCAATTTCTGAGAATGAAGGTATAAAATCTTGTTTTACCAAAACCTTATCCATGGTAGTAATTTTGTAGGGTGTGAATTCTTGTGAATTGTTACTCATGAATTTATTGGTTTTTAAAATTTGAGAATTTCAAGAATTTAAACTGTTGTCACCAGAAAAAGGTTCAAATTTATTAAAATAAGGATCTTGATTTGATATCAGTTTGCTTGATCGTTGTTCCTCATTATCTTGTCAGTTTTGATTTCTAGATTATGTACTTTGGTCTACAAGTCATTCTTGTTGGGTTAGTTTGCATGTAAAGTTTATTTGATGAATGTTTGCCCTTATTTCAATTCCCGGAGTTGTATTGCAAATGCCTTTGTACATATCACTCATACTCTATTGTTTTTCCATATTTATCCCATGATATTATGTTCCTTGTTTATTTTTCAATTTGGTTTTATTCTACTTGGATGACTGGCATTTTCATGTCTAGGTTTCTCTTATTTTAGTTTATGTTTCATGATTTGGTTTTAGTTTCAATTCTTGAACTTAGCATTTGGTTTCTTTCAGATTGTATGTATTGTTTTCATCTCTTATTTTAAATGTTGGTGTTCCCTGAGATGATTTGGCTTTTTTGTTTGACATAAGGATTAATATTTGAGTTTGAGTGTGGGGAAAGTCCAACTATGGTCATGCATTGAATACATTCTTACAAGTCATGGAATACATGAGCTGCTCTATATGAAAAAAACTTCATCAAGTTTTTAGTTTTGGATATTGAATAATCGTTGTGGTGGAACACATGTGCCTACTAAACATACCATAATAATCCATATATAAAGGAAAGTGTCTATCTATTGTTTTCTTTAAGCTCCATCCATCTCATGTTAATAATATGATTACTACTATGATGGTTCTTGGGGAGACCTGTGGGTTAAACTTAAAGACATACCATCTACTTAGTAAATCAAAGCAACTCTCGTATCACCCCTGTTATCGCACAGATTGTAGGTTGAGAAAATCCCAACCCAATCTACAAAGGTGAGACAACTATGGAAATACCTACCCACTATCACCTTATATAGGTATTGCCCTCGCTTTAGAGATGATGTGATCACCTCAAGGGGGGAATCTCGATGACTCTAGGGGGATTGAGACAGAGGGTGGAGAGATGAACCCCTTAGGTCAATGATGGAGAAGGATGAGAGCTTGGAAATGAGTCTTGTAGAAGGACGATGTTTTCCAAATCCTTGAGCACCTACAACAAAGTGTTAAACCTGCCCGAGATAAGATGAATAATCGAGATACAAGCCTGATAATCAAGTGGAAAAGAAAGTGAATATTTTTTTCCTATATTGCAGCAGTAAATAAGAATATATATCAACAAGGAAAAATGTTTTTAACTAGATAAACAACCATCCAAAGTACGAAAGAATTATTGGACAATGCAACACTAAACAAACAAAAAATGTTCTAATACTTAAACATAAACTTTGATGGTAAAAGAGGGTTGTTAGATAGTGTTTTCAAAGAATTATAGTGACAAACAAGCGACTGTAGCAAATATTTTATACAGAAGCAAGTTTCAACCATAAAAATAAGCAAATAAACCATCAAAAAGTTAGGCAATAAACAATAGAATAACAGTAGTGGCTTCCAAGCAAATTTCCACTGTTTAAAAGTAAGTTAAAATAAAATTTTAAGTGAGTTTTGCCGTAGCCCTAATGGTCGTAGAATAAATTTAAAGAAGCAGAAAGATATACTTAGTAAATCTAGACCCTCTAGTGGCTCAAGTAGGCCTAAATCATGTAAAACTGATTTCAATTCAGACAAATGAAATATCTAAAAATTCACGCATACCAATGCAATTTTCAGATTAGTGCTTTAAATATATTGGGAAAATGGATTCTTTATTATAAGAGTTGGATCCACAATATCTCTATGGGTGTAATCCATTTTACTCCCTAGAGCATGCAAAACCAACAAAGGTAAATCTAGGAGGGTGTAACCCCTTTTACTCCTCCTAGAACATTGCAAACATTGACTTATCAACTAGCAAAGAAGATGAAGCTTGATGGAGGGTGTATGACCTTATACTCGTCCAAGAGTTCTAGACAATAATACCAATGAGACAAGAAGAAAATACCAACAAGTGCATAAATTGTTTTACTAATTCCACAAGATAGCAAGAACAAAACCCTAGCTTACCAAAAAATTTCCATCCACATGCAAGAGAATACGCCTCCAAGAGGGAAAAAATTTCAGCCAAGTATGTCTTCTCTAATGAGAGAGCTATGTTAAAATGAAATGATTCAAGCCTATATTTATACAAGGCTTCTAAAATTAGTTTTTCCACATTAAGTTAGGGTAAACCAAAAAACAAAGGGGCCGACCCCCTTAGTTTCGCCCCTTTACAATTTTAACTTGAATTTTGCACAAAAAAGAAACCCTAAAGGTGACGTTAAGCCCTTCTAGGGTGACGTCTTAACATAATTGACAAGTCATTGAGCATAAGGAGGGAGTTGTTGTGCCTCCTTAGGACTTCCCTTCATGCTCTAGGGTCTTCTCCATGGTGCAAGGGATCCTCCTCGTCACAAGGTGCCAAGTGTCCATCAAATCATCATCACCACCACAATCCATAGCCCCAAATCATGGCGTCAAACCCTAGAAGTGTGGCATAAGGCCTCCAAAGGCAAGTCGTTGGGTTGGAAAGGGACAGGTGTCACTATCCAAGGTGTCCTCTCTTTCCTCCAAATACAACACCCATAATCTAGTTGGCCCCAGGGTGTGTGTCATGGAATCCAACGTGTGGGATTCCTGCTACAATGAAGGCCCAAGCTTGGCTTGTTCCTCTAAATCTTCCACCAAGCAAGGTCCTGCAAATACAAATGAGTGTGCCCTACAAGGGTCTCAATTCAAATGTATCATGGAAAGTAAAATCACATTTAATACAAGAGCCACCTAAACATGTGCATAAAAACTACCTCATCAAATTAAACAAGTGCTCAAAGACCCTATGCAACTTGCCAAGTTTAGGTATGGGAGGGTTGTCAAGGTGATCCATTGGGTAAGTCATTCCTCAAGTCAATGAGTGTTTCCTAGATGGACCCTATCTAAGTCACGCGAAGAATATGAAGTGGATGGGTCCAATACTTTTGGGTATGGGGTTCATGACATACAATGGTTCATATTGTCTCATTTATGGGTGCCTTTGTAGAGGGTGTGCTACACCTTCGTTTTCAATGCAATCTTTTTCCAAGCCCATTATTTTCCATTTATTAATTATATTCCATAACAATTGAGTACTCCAAATCGGTAACATAATATTTGAAGGTGGTACCACAATGTCACTTGAAGCCAAAGGTAC
Organism: Picea engelmannii; assembly: GCA_009831015.1. NCBI lineage: Eukaryota > Viridiplantae > Streptophyta > Pinopsida > Pinales > Pinaceae > Picea > Picea engelmannii. The sequence goes on along the minus strand of ML807704.1, from coordinate 227,771 downwards.
ACAAAGTGCCATGTGGGTAAAGAAAAGGGTATAAATCACTTGCGTAGATCCATCAACAGGTGGGATTTTTATATATGTGGAATTTGCTTTTGCGGGTCTTTAATTATTTTAAGAGAAATGTTTCACTGTTCTCAATACCTCTTTGGGAGAGAATCTAGAAGGTTATAATTTTTTCTTTTATCTTTTTCCAGCTACATTCCCTCTGAGCCTTCAACCCCTTCTTCCCATGAAATGAGGTACAATCCCTTCTTGGGTCAATACACTCGAAAATCCCAAAAGATAAGGAGATGAAAAGGATGAATAGTGAAAAAAGATAAGTATGATCGAGAATGGCATGATGACTCGTCAAGGAGACCTCCTAGTAGAAAACCTTTCCCCAAGGGTGACCATTTACTAGGGAAAAATGTCAACCACCAAGGTAAAACAGGGAAAATAACATAATTTCGAATCATGTGTTCTCTAATCAAAAGAAACTTTAAATTCAACATACTCAAATGCCTCAAGTATTAAAGTGAAACTTACCAAAATACCTAATTTTTACCTCATGGAGCAAGACCCATTGTCTTCTGGAAGCAAGATAATGTGTTGAATGCCATCATGATGAACCGAGGATGCATGGTGGTGAAGTGGGTCTCTCTTTATGCATATGGACACTGTCAATCATCTATCTCTTAATACTCCATGTATGAAACCTGAGGGCCTCGAGACATCATCTCCTCAGTTATCCCTAGAAATAGTGGATAACATCTAGCTCCTACTCGAGGACATGTACTCATTGTAAAGTTCTTGAGAACCTCAACATATCCTGGTTAAACATGTGAATACACTAAAAAAACAAACCTTAAAATCTAGGGTGGCTCACTCGCCCTTTTCTCATATAATCAAAACTTCTAAATTGACAACTAATCTAGAAAATAAAATTTTGCATTTTTTCATATAATATGATGAAAACAAAACATGTAAATCAATAACACAAGTAGAGAAAAATGAAAATTATAAATGAAATGCAACTAAAATATCATGAGCAACCAAGATGCAAATGCAATAAAAAAAGATGACCTACCTACTTACCTGGGGACTGGGCCCTAAAGAAGTCAATTACCTTGAACATAGGGTCGAAGAACATACCCATCTACTAGTAATGCCATCTTTCTCCCGTCCATGGCTGACAAGTAGTACTCCTCTTTCTTAGAATTCTTCTTGATGATTTAAGGGCCAAGGCAAAAGTTGTTATTCTTTTGATCATATTTAGGCTTTCCCTTCTTCTTATACCACATGAGTGCAAGGCTTCCTTCATTGTAGTTGATGTAAGGTATATTTTCAATGTAGGGGTAAGAAGGTGGTTATGCGTTAATTGCATCTTTAATATCCTTCTCACGTTCTTTGTCCCTTTAATCTTCTTCTTTCTTCAATATCTTGATGGACCCTGGCTCCTTCCCTTGAAACTTTTCTAACTTCTCCTTATATTCATAGGTCCTTGGAAGGAGCATATCTATGAAATCCTCCTACATAAAAGGAAGGTCTCGTGGATCATACTCAATGGTATCTGTAACCTCATCAAAATCATCCTCGCTACTATAATCATGGTCATTATGATCCAATACATGTTTCCTAGACACCTCTCGGTTATAGAGAATCTTGAAAGTACCATCTCCCATAGGAACATGTGCATGAGTGAGGTCCATGCCAAGAAATCCACCAAGAGTGGCCGCCCAACTCCTTGATAAGAGAATGCCCCAAGTGTCTGTAACATCAATCATCATTATGTTCATGATAAGGCCAATGTGAGGGAAATCCTCCAAGTAGACTTCCACGTCTTCTATGAGACCATAAACATTCACCTTCTTAAAATCAATTCCATAGAAATTTCTATATGGGTGAGTTGTTTTCAAACCAAGTTGTTTCATGACCTTGAAATACATCACATTTGTCGAGGCCTCGGAGTCTAGCATGCAATTGTTCAAGAAGAGACCATTCACACCAATAGATATGTAAAAGGGAGGGTTGGTATCCCTATGTTGTCCATGGTACATGGTCTTTAAAATCATAGGGGGATCTTCTTCCTCATTTGGAACTTTCAACAACTTCAATACTTTTCTTCTTATGGAGGGGATCTTTCACATTTCTGTCACTGGGACTTTCATATTCATTTTTCTAACCATGGTCGGGACATCTATGTTAGATTGAATCTCTTCATCTGCCTGTGTTGGTTTTGGAAATAACTCTCGAACTGGAGGTGGAGGTGGTGGGATCATCCTCTTTGCTGGTTGGGGCGCAGTTTCCTTTGTGGGATGTGACGGAGATTTCTTTGTTGGCTAATATGAAGTTTGATTCTATAAAGTTTGTGGAGGCGAGATAGGAATTTTATTCCTTCTTGCATAAGTCAAGATATCCCTCTTCCTTAATTATTTCCTTTGATCTTCAGTGAACTGATTAAGCACTCTGAGCCAACCTTCTCTGGCTCCCCTTTTCTAAATTCATCAAGTTGTTCATGTGTAATGTCTGTGGATTCATCATCACCATCATCTTGAAAGGAAAATATTGTATCTATGAAGTTAATAGTGTCAGGAGAGTCTTCTTCTCGTCTTTAATAGTCTTCCTCTGGATGAGATTCTTGACAAGGAGAACAATATGGTAATTATTTCAAGTTCACCATCCCGACAAGGTTTAGTGTGTCAAGGGCCTTTGCCTCTTGTTGAGGTTTTTCCTTCCAACTTGTGGCTTCTTTCCCGATGAATGGGTACCTAGGAGAAAACTGATTTCTTTCCAAATTTGTTAATCGGCTCATAACCTGATTCTGGGTTTGGACAAACAAAGTATTCATCTGATTAAGATTTTGAGCTATGTGAGTAATCAGATCCAGTGCATTGCTTGTAGTTGTCTTTTTTGGTTATGCTCTGGCACAAGGATATTGAAAATGATCGAACTTGGAGAAAAGAAGATTCTCCTCAATATATGCACTGTATTATTTGGTTTCTTCCAAAGTGCGAGGTTTCTTATCCCTTAGTATGAAACCAAATTTCCCTGAAAAGGCATTGACATAGAGAAGACAGACAATTGCTACAGTAGAGCGCAAATCCTGGGGGATTTGGCTATACAACTTATCAAATCTGGTGTCAAATTCACTCTTTGTCTCATTCTCCTTTTTCTTTATCTAGTTGAACTGAGTCACCAGCCTTCTATTGTATTTCTTCACTAACCACCTACCTGCGAATAACTTAGAAAAGTATTCATATGTCGTGAGGTGATTATCTGGAAAGCCATCAAACCACCTCTGGGAATCTTCAGTGAGGGATGTTTCTATCAACTTCATTGCAACATCTTCATGTTCCAGTCCTTCATTTTCCATGTCTTCACCAATTGCATGTAAGTGTTGTTCTGCGATGACTACATTGTTTCCAGAAAAATTTGACAACCATTTGTTGATTTCTTTAGGCATGACATTGGGATGTCCAGTGATGGAATCCATTTTCAAGGGCTTATAGAGGCATTTTTCCCAAGAGTGAGCCATTGGTGTAAGTGGGAGATTACTATAAAAACGTTTTTTGACAATGGGGAATGAAAATGAAGCTTTCTTCGGTAAGATTTGGAAGGTTTGAATCTTCTATGGGGGAGGGTCTTTTGGGAAGAAGGATTCTGGGATGTTGGAGTCACCATATGTGCTTTATCTCATCAAGAAAGGAAAGGGAAATATTAATTTCATCAAGTGGAGTCACTAGAAAAGCTAGGGGTAAAGGCTTTGGGAGCAAAGCTTGACAAGATGTCATTAGGGCACTGTTGGGTTTCGTCTTCCTTCTCTACCGTCTGAGTTATTGACCCAGGGTTCATGTCTTTTAGGTTTCCAACAAATCCTCTAAAACTATCGACCCTCCTGGTAAACCAGAAGGCAACGTAGCCCACAGAATGCACCGTGCAGTCTCACCCGAGATAGCTTTAATGGGTGGCTGTAAGACTCATGCGTTTACAACCTAGGATTGAGCATGAGATATGGGATTTGTATTCTGAACCATTTATTAAAACTTGTGATTGCAACCTACTGTTATTCACGACTATGCAGTAACCTTCATATCTTATTCCCTCAATATCACAACATTTAAACAAGCAATGTAATAACTCATTCATTCATTAAGCACACCAAATAACTACTGAAAAGATGATAAAGATATGCATGCATTCATCACATTACATAGATGTTACTGTGGTTCACCCCCTCTTGGGCTACGTCCACACAGATTTGGCTCTTGGCTCTTTTATTATGGTAGTTCTGTGTATCTAGCGCCGCGCGCTTACAATTCTCCTCAGGTGGGTAAGATCTATATGAGGCGAACTAGATCGCACCAGGATCCTCAGCTTGTGATCTAATCCTCAACATCTACCTCTCCTCGTATCATCTAGCTCAACAGCTTATACAAAAATGGGTCATGAAACATTACATAACACATCAACTTCTACATATCTCCGATGGAACAATAGTCTGAACAATGCAAAAAACCCAACCCCCTATGATACCTACATATCTTTATTTATACATTTCGGCCTCTTCAATAGTTTACAATAGATTCCCCAAAACCTTAACCCTAGCGATGTTAGGTCTTCCTCTCATGTGTGCGTGCTGCTCCTCCTTCCAGCTGTCGCTCTCCTTGTGCACGCTTTCTTGCATGCATGCATGCTGTGTTTCCTTCCATCTATTGCTTTACTTTCTACATGCTTTATTTCCCCACGATCATCCTTCTTTCTACTTCGGCCTGCTGCCAATAGGCCCCCAACACTGACATGTGGCTCATCCCAAGCCACCTAATCCTTCTGATATTCCTCGATCTCCTTGGTGATCATTTGGAACTTTTCCTTGAGTGTTGCTGCCTGCACAATCGTCTCCTTGATTGTGTGTACTATCTGGCCTACCACTTCGTTGCTAATCAATCCTGCACATTCTGCCTAGGTCTGTGCTATCTGTGTCTTAGCTTCCTCTGCCTGTGCCAGGATTTCTGCTACCCATTCCTGTAGTGGTTCCATTTGAGCCCGACACTCTTGTTTCTGGGTTTGCGCAGAGATTAGCTCTTCCTGCAATTTCTTAATCTCCCACGTCCCTTTGACACGTTCTGGGATTCGTATTGTCTTCTACTTCTGCTTGAGTTATTGGATCAATGCGCTAATCCTTTCCTCTTCCATGTCCCATTTGTGGACCTGCTGATCCTCCTCCAACTTGGTCCAAAGCTGCGCTGCTTTATCAAACAAGTCAGCTGCTGTGCTAACCTGTTTCTCTATCTCCTGCAATTGCGCTGTTGCTTCCTGCTTCCTTTGCTCCTTCACTGCTGGTGGAGTGGTTGGTATGAGATGTTTTCATATATTTTCGATATCCTTCTGGTATTGATCAATTTCCAGTGCAATCCAATCAATATTTTCTACTACTATGATTTCCTCACTCTGCACGACCTGTGGAATCTTCTCATAAGTTCTAACCACTTTCTGCTCCAATCCGTTTTGGTGCTCCCTTTCCTCCTCGGTCTCAGATTTAGCCTTCTCATAGACTATTTCCAATGGATCCTACTTCTTTGTTGCCTGCTTCAATTTGGTTAAGTCTCTGTGTGCGCGAGATTGTACCTTGTGGTTGACAATTACCTGCAACCTGTGTAATTCCCCTGATGGTATCCTTGTCAACACAAGTTGGATTTGGCTTAAGTCTTTCAAAGGTGCCTGCCCCATAATTTTGTCCATGTGCAACATACTGGGGTTGATATGGAATGTTACGTGTGGCTGCAGTATCCCTTGTACTAACTGTCATTCTTCCTCTTGCACCCTTCCTTCTGTTTGCAGTGCTGATGGTTTGATTCCCCTGCTACTTGCTTTCTACCCTTCCTTGATTTGTTTGAGGAGATGCTGTATGTCTGCCAACTCCTGTTGAATCTTGTCCCTATGGTGTGCAGCATGGTCGAAGTCCTCAAATAGACAATCCTGGACCAATCTAGCGATCATTTCCCCATCATCCTCTGTGATTGTGTATTTTGGCAGTGTTCTTTGTGCCTTTGATTTATTGCGCGTGCCTCCTGTCTACGTGGTTGGTCTCTTATTCTCCCCTGGTTCCTGTGTGTTGGGATTTGGGGTGCTTGTTGGCACAGAGGCAGATCCGGGGTTCAACGCTACAACATCGCACCAACAAAACCCTAACTATTGGCCCTTTCAGCAACACCTGGGAAGTAGATGAAGTCTCACCTGAGTTAGAGGCAGGGGTGGTTGCAGGACTCCAGTGTTTGCAACCTTAGCTGGGACACATATCTGTGATTGTAACACCTTAACAGAGCACTTAGTTATTACAGTTCATTAGTATTCAACTTTAGTTCACAACGCAACTAAAACCTAATAGCATATCAACGCAGTATTCACACAGATCCAATAGATTTAAGCATGAAGCACACACATAGAGATCAGATCTAACATTCATTCACATTATTCAACACTAAGATATCATATAAGATTCATCTATCATTTAACATCGCACTAAGCATAGCATCACATAAAAAAGAGAGCAACCATAAAGCAAAAAGCATTCACAACAAAGGATATACGTGGTTCACCCCCACCTTGGTGCTACATCCACCAACTCTTCTTCTCTTTATTATCTTTGTCAAGCGTCTTACAGGCACAAAGCATCAGAACACTACTTCGCATAGGACAGGAGATATTCGCGCACCTCGCCCGATGCTCCTTCCCCAAGTAGGTCTAGGCATAGAGCCTCACACAGTCTGCGCACAAAGCACTACAAATGACTTGCACTTAGCTTTGCAAGTCTTAATCACATATTCTTGCACATAGCCGGTACTTGCACTCACCCATCGGTCTACTAGGTATACTTATTACATCACCTAGCTACTTATTTATACATTACAAAAAGGGCCTAAACATGGGTAAGACCCATGGGCTGACATTCCCATACCCGTTACATAGCCCAAAAACCTAAAAATCCCTAAAAAGGGGCCAAGATCTTGCGATCTCTGCTTCGTCTTGCGCTCCACCTTTGACAGCCTATCGAAGTCCCAAAAATAGGTCAAACATGACCAAGAATCCTCAAAACTTGGTCAAGGGAAAACATGCCTTTGTTGGCATAGGGGCAGACCTGGGGTTCAACGCTACAACAATGCACCAACAAAACCCTAACTACCGACCCTTTCAGCAACACCTGCGAAGTAGATGAAGTCTCACCCGAGGTAGAGGCAGGGGTGGTTGCAGGACTCCAGTGTGTGCAACCTTAGCTGGGACATAGATATGTGATTGTAACACCTTAATAGAGCACTTAATTATTACAGTTCATTAGTATTCAACTTTAGTTCACAGCACAACTAAACCCTAATAGCAGATCAACGCAGTATTCACACAAATCCAATAGATTTAAGCACGAAGCACACACATAGAGATCAGATCTAACATTCATTCACATTATTCAACACTAAGCTATCATATTAGATTCATCTATGATTTAACATCGCACTAAGCATAGAATCACATAAACAAGAGAGAAACCATAAATCACAAAGCATTCACAACACAGGATGTACGTGGTTCACCCCCACCCTGGGGCTACGTCCACCAACTCTTCTTCTCTTTATTATCTCTGTCAAGTGTCTTATAGGCACAAAGCATCAAAACACCACTCTGCATAGGACAGGAGATCTACGCGCACCTCGCCCGATCCTCCTTCCCCAAGTAGGTCTAGGCACAAAGCCTCACACAGTCTGCGCACAAAGCACTACAGATGAATTGCACTTAGCTCTACAAGTCTTAATCACATATTCTTGCACATAGCCAATACTAGCACTGAACCATCAGTCTACTAGGTCTAATTCTTACATCACCTAGCTACTTATTTATACATTACAAAAGGGCCTAAACATGGGTAAGACCCATGGGCCGACATTCCCATACCCGATACATAGCCCCAAAACCCAAAAATCCTTAAAAAGGGGTCAATATCCCGCGATATCCTCTTTGTCTTGCGTTCCACCTTCGACAGCATGTCAAAGTCCCAAAAATAGGTCAAACATGACCAAGAATCCTCAAAACTTGGTCAAAATCCAATAGGCCCCCAACACTCACCTGTGACTCGTCCCGAGTCACTCTGATCTGGGTAATTCTGCCTCAAAAGCTTTGAGCTTGGATTGAGCTACTTCAACTTGTTGTTGTGCCATGGCCTCCTGCTCAACAAACTCTTGGATGAAAACTTCGTTGACAGGTCCCTCTAAGCATTGTTTAGCTATAGTGACGACTTGCTCTAGTTCTTCTCCTCAGCCTTCAATCTCTGAAAACAGTTGGCAAGCCTCATCCTGTATAAGTTGGAATCTCTGAGTCACTTCCATGACTTTGCTCTGAATGGCGTGGAATTTCTGTTGAGCAGTGCGCTTCTCTTGGGATCGTTTCATCCTTTCAACAACTGACAGGGGGTTCAACTGCACCTGTATTATTTCTGCTTGCTTCTTCACCTCCTGGAGCTGTGACTCCAGTGCCTTCAGTTTTGGATTCTCAGTGAGTCGCTCATATGTCTAGGAACTGCGATCAATTAGTTTCTTACATTCCATGGCAAGGGCCTTTATTCTCTCAACTGTGCTTCAGGCAGTTGCATCTCTTTGATCCCTCACTTCCTGCGGAGTGGTGGGAACTGCACGTAGCTCTAAGTCTGCTATTCTTTGCTGTAGCTGCTAGATAGATTCCACGAGCTACTCTACTTTATGATCGACATGGTCTTTTTCCTGTCTCTAAGCCTATCACAGAGTGGAGTTTTTTGTTGACTGCTTCTTTCACTTCGAGTTGCTTTGCGAGCAACTGTTCTTTTTCTTGCCGAATCTGTGCTTTCTCCTCTTCAAACTTTGTCTGGAGAACAACCTTCTCTTGCTCCGTAACTCGACATTGTTCTATGAGTACTTATTGCACTTGCTTCAAGGCCTGAGTGGCTTGTTCTGTTTCTTCTGTTCTTCAATCAAGTGTGCGATCCTCCTAGTCATGAAATCTTTTAATTCTTGCTTCTTCTGCTCTAAGGCTTCTTCTTCTCTCCTTCTGGCCTGATCCTTTTCAATCCAAGGTTTTCCTAGTAACATAGCAAGTGGGGCACTATTCTCAACAAATTTAACAACCTCAAAATCTTCTTTTGTCGAAGTTCCATGAGCAATCATAGATATCTGGGTAAGTCTTCCACATAGGGTTATCAACTTTCCTCTAAATAATCCTATTCCTCCCAATGAAGGAATCATAGCAGGCTTTCCTAAATTTTTCCAAGTTCTTTCTGTCATTATATTCACCAGTGTTTCTTCATCCAGAGTATAGTCAATTTCAAAGTCTCCTATTCTTACTTCTATTTGATCTTTCTCTTTTAAGATCTCTAATATATTAGTATCTCGGTGGTCATTCAAGGTTTCTTTCATCTGTAATAGTACAATCTCTAATTCCTTCTGGGGTTCTGCCATGGTCTCAGTTTCTTGACCTTTCTCAGGGTCTACTTGTTCCATATTCATTATTTCAAGATTAGCAATCATTCCAGGGCAATCCAAAACTTCATGGTCCATAGCTTTACAACAAAGAAAACTAGATATTCTACCAGGGAAATCCTTAGCAAGATGTCCCTGTCTTCTGGAATTGTAACAAAGAGTTAACCCTCTCTTTCTCTTAAAGGATCCCCAACCTTTCATGTATTGCGCAGTAGGATCATGGTAGCTAACCTACAAGAAATTCTTTCTAGGATCCTACATCCATTTGTTAGTCCCAACATTATTTCTATGCATAGGAATAACATATCTTTCATTATTCTTATCAAATCTACTTATATCAAATCTTCTTTCTTCTAGCCGTGCCCTAGTTTTCAGGCTAGGATTTTTTTTATCAAGCATACCTAGATCCATATTCTTGAAACAAAAGTTTCCACTTATCTTACTTTCGACAGAGCACAAAGATTCCATATATAAAACTTTTCACTATTCTTACCTCAATCAGAGCACAAAATAGTTCATATCTTACCTCTTTTCTTCATATCAGACTTCTCTTCTTAGCACAGAGCTTCACAATCCAAGTAGAGTACTGCACACTGGGGCAACAGATCTACACACAAATCTTTCACAGTTTCAGGTTAGATCTTTGCATTGAGCTTCTTCTTCCTCAATTCCTAGCAATCATAGTTTCAGGTCAGATATTCACACAAAGCTTCTTCATCCTCAGTACCCAACAATCACATTTTCAAGTCCCAACAACGAAACCTTTTGTTGGCATAGGGGTAGACCCGGGGTTCAATGCACCAACAACACACCAACAAAACCCTAACTACCGACCCTTTTGGCAACATCTGCGAAGCAGATGAAGTCTCACCCGAGGTAGAGGCAGGGGTGGTTGCAGGACTCCAGTGTCTGCAACCTTAGCTGGGACACAGATCTATGATTCTAACACCTTAACAGAGCACTTAGTTATTATCGTTCATTAGTATTCAACTTTAGTTCACAACATAGCTAAACCCTAATAACAGATCAACACAGTATTCACATAGATCCAATAGATTTAAGCATGAAGCACACACATAGAGATCAGATCTAGCATTCATTCACATTATTCAACACTAAGCTATCATATCAGATTCATGTATCATTTAACATCGCACTAAGCATAGAATCACATAAACAAGTGAGCAACCATAAAGCACAAAGCATTCACAACACATGATATACGTGGTTCACCCCCACCCCGGGGCCATGCCCATCAACTCTTCTTATTTTTATTATCTTTGTCAAGCGTCTTATGGGCACAAATCATCAGAACACTACTCTGCATAGGACATGAGATCTGTGTGCACCTCGCTCAATCCTCCTTCCCCAAGAAGGTCTAGGCACAGAGCCTCACACAATCTGCGCACAAAGCACTAAAGATGACTTGCACTTAGCTCTGCAAGTTTTAATCACATATTCTTGCACATAGCCGGTACTAGCACTCAGCCATTGGTCCACTAGGTCTACTTCTTACATCACCTAGCTACTTACTTATACATTACAAAAAGGGCCTAAACATGGGTAAGACCCATGGGCCGACATTCCCATACCCGTTACATAGCCCAAAAACCCAAAAATCCCTAAAAAGGGGTCGAGATCCCGCGATCTATGCTTCGTCTTGTGCTCTGCCTTCAATAGCTTGTCGAAGTCCCAAAAGTAGGTCAAACATGACCAATAATCCTCAAAACTTGGTCAAGGGCCAATAGGCCTTTGTTGGCACAGGGGCATACCTGGGGTTCAATGCTACAACAATGCACCAACAAAACCCTAACTACCGACCCTTTCGACAACACCTACTAAGCAGATGAAGTCTCACCCGAGGTAGAGGCAGGGGTGGTTGCATGAATCTAGTGTCTGCAACCTTAGCTGGGACACATATATGTGATTGTAACACCTTAACAGAGCACTTAGTTATTACCGTTCATTAGTATTCATCTTTAGTTCACAACGCAACTAAACCCTAATAGAAGATTAGCGCAGTATTCACACAAATCCAATAGATTTAAGCATGAAACACACACATAGAGATCAGATCTAGCATTCATTCACATTATTCAACACTAAGCTATCATATCATATTCATCTATCATTTAACATCACACTAAGCATAGAATCACATAAACAAGAGAGAAACCATAAAGCACAAAGCATTCACAACACATGATATAAGTGGTTCACCCCCACCCTGGGGCTATGTCCACCAAATCTTATTCTCTTTATTATCTCTGTCAAGCATCTTGCAGGCACAAAGCATCAGAACACTACTCCGCATAGGACAAGAGATCTGCACGCACCTCGCCCGATCCTCCTTCCCCAAATAGGTCTAGGCACAGAGCCTTACACAGTCTACACACAAAGCACTACATATGACTTGCACTTAGCTCTACAAGTCTTAATCACATATTCTTGCACATAGTCGGTACTAGCACTCAACCATCAGTCTACTAGGTCTACTTCTTACATAATCTAGCTACTTATTTATACATCACAAAAAGGGCCTAAACATGGGTAAGACCCATGGGACGACATTCCCATACTTGTTACATAGCCCAAAAACCCAAAAATCCCTAAAAAGGGGTCGAGATCCCACGATCTCCGCTTCCTCTTGCACTCCGCCTCTGACAGCCTGTCAAAGTCCCAAAAACAGGTCAAACATGACCAATAATCCTCAAAACTTGGTTAAGGGCCAACAACGTTCTCCTACATTCCCTCAACCTGTTTCTGCTGTTCCCTGGTCGACTATGTATTCTCCTTCTTCCCCTTTTGGGTCCCTATCTTCTTTGGCCCTCGTCCTTCTGTGTTGTCTTTCCTTGGCCCGTTCTTGGTCTCTTGGGCACTTGGATTTCTGGGGGTTGTGTTTCTCCCTGCTCTGCCTCTTCCTCTATTGTTCTTTCCGGCACTTCCTTGGTAATGGTTGGAATCCTCCAGTCGTCGGGCCATTTGCTGATGACCATATCAATGTCACCCTATGTGATGTAGTAGTGCATATGTAGCCATGGTTTCTCCGGATCATTCTTTGCCTGTATCCACATTGTTTGTCGTGTGGCCTGGAATTTGGCGATGTCCGCATATTGCTCGAAAAATTCTAGTGTAATTATCCACATCTTGGAGATGGATTCTTGGAGGTCGTGTAGGTATCCTTCATGGATTTGTTCATCCTCTTGTGACTGGATCTCACTGTCACCTTTAGTACCAAATACCTCTTTCCCTTGTTTGGTTTGGGTCTGGTACAAAAATTTACATACCTTGGCTCTTGCCATCCCATGAAGGCTATTAAGGTAATCAACCATGAGTAGTGGAACTCTGTGCCTAGGTCCTGTGCATCCTTGCAGTGCTCTAGGAACAAGTTCAATAAGTATGGCGCCCAACTCATTGAGGTGCCTTCTGCACACTGGTTGCAACTGCAACAACTCTAGCTGGGACTTCCTCCTTGTGACATTTCCTTAGCATCTTGCAGGCTAAGATTTTCCTGTCCAATTGCATGGCTACGTTGTTGATACACTTGATAATTATCCCTCTTTTCCCCCTAGAGTTTCCATACTTCTTCTTCATCTCTTCTGCTAGCGCTTTCTCCTTGGTTTTGTCATCCAAAAACAACGCGGGATCCATACCCCGAATTGGTAACCCTGTTATTTGCGCAATAAGCTCAACGGTTATGGGGACATGCTTGTCCAGCCATATGTCCCCTCCATGTGTGACTGCTAATAGATGCTTGATGTATGCTGTTGTGTTTCGGCCTCTGCCAAAATGTGGTAGGTCCAACAGATTTAAAATTATCGTTTTCTCCAGCCCAGTTTCCCACTGATACGACTGATCAATCAGTTCTTCGAATGGATTCATGCATGTAGTCTATAAAAATACCCTCTTCGCAAGTTTTGGGAACTTGGCTTCGTCTGCTACATCATGGTATGGATATTTGAGCTTCCTAACATGACCCAGTAGCTTTGGTCCTACTTGTACCCCCTCTGGTATGTGCGGTAGAACAATTTTTGCTGCCGGTTTCTTGCGAGGTGACCTTGGTATTTGTATCTTGTCTTTCTGCTGCTGTGGTGGCTGGCTTGAAGTTACAACGACTTCCAGTGGTTCTTCTATATGCCATTCCGACCAATCTGAGTCATCTTCATGCGCCTCCCTGGATATGTGGTCTGAGATGGTCGTTTGAGACTCATCTAGCTCTGCTGCTGCTGTTGGATTTGACACCATGCCATTAACTTTTGGAGTTGCTTCTGTATTCTCTGGTTGCACCTCCTTCAGGGTTTCTGCTTCTTGGTTTTGTGGTTCCTGCACTGCTGCAACCGTATCTACATTTGTGGCCTCTGCTTCCGGCTGTTGAATTTCTTCTAGTATCGGTGTGGGTTGTATTGGTATCGTCTCTGGGGATGGGATTTCACCGATATTGACAAACTACGATGGCTACTGTTCACCTTGTTCAGCATGTCCTAGTGACCTGGTTTGAACTCTAGTTTTCCTGGAGGTTTGGATCGCTTCTTCTTTCTTAGGAGGTGCCATGGCGGTGAATGTCAAATGTTTGTTGGGTTTGAATAGTCTCTGTAGTCTTCGTGAACTCTCTTTGTGTTCTTTCACCTCTATCTCTCTCTGTATGTTCTCTCTTCGTGAATAGACTATTGGCTCCCTCGCTTGTGTGTTGTATGGATTTCCCATGAAGCTTGTCGAGGACGCTTCCTTGATTATGGGTTTAATGCACCTTGATCACCGGTTCAATGCATCTTTGGTGGTTTCATACTTGCCATTACTCCTATTGTTCCTTCTCCAGTTGGCACGATTAATGTGGCTTCCCATCGGTCCTTCCCATCCTTTAATTCTGCCTAGTGCTGTCCTGTCGTCCTGCTTTTTCCTACTCTTCTTTTCCCGCTTGTTTCCCTTTGGATGTGACCGTTGTCTTTCTTCTCGCCGAGTTTGTGTTTCTATCTTTGCGTGGCCTTTCTACTTCTGGCACAGTGCACCCTCTTTGGTTCTTTTTCAATATTTTTTTTTACTGCGCGGTCGGCGGTCGACTGTCCTTGTACAGCTTCAGTCGGCTCCCATTGATCATCCCTCTGAGTTCTGCACCTAATAAATATCTTAACTATACAACTCCTCCATCTGTGACAGATTTTACTTCATATGGTCCTAACCAATGCATTCTGAGCTTTCCTGGGTGCTGTAACGATTTTCTGTCATACATCAGTACTAGATCTCCTTCCTTGAACGTTTTCTTCTTGATGTGTCTATCGTGCCAAGATTTATATCGTGCTTTCTGAACTTGTTGGTGAAATCCTGCCAATATTCGGTCTTCCCCCATGGTAAATAACTGATCCAGTCTCTTCTGTACTGCGCCTCGTTCTGTCATCTGTGTGATTGCTACTACACACAAGCTTGGGACTACAAATTCTAATGGCACCACTGCTTCTTGGCCATAAACTAGTTTAAATGGTGTGTGCCCGGTCAATTTTTTGCATGTAGTCCCGTATGCCCATAATACTACTGGTACTTTGAGGTCCCATTCGTCCCTATTGACGTTACAGATCTTTGTCAACGAGTTCTCCAGAATTTTGTTGAAGGCTTCTACTGTGCCATTTTCTCGTGGATGATACATTGTGCTCTTTTGATGATGGACTTCAAACTCTTCGATCATAGCGCTGATGGTGCTGTTTATGAAGTGCATGCCTTGGTCGCTCATCAAAATGATTGGGCACCCAAATCAAGTGATTAATTGTTCAAACAAAAACTGCGCTGTTGTTTATGTCCTGCAATCTTTTACTGGTGCGGCTTCCACCCATCTTGTTAAATATTCCGTCGCAGTGATAATGTACCTAGCCCCTGTTATTTTTTTCGGGGGGTTGATTGGTCCCACAAATTCTATTGCCCATTTGTCAAATGTCTGTAATGTTACTTGTGGTCATAATGACATCTCGTCCCTTCTGTTGGGTTTGTCTACCTTTTGACATACATCACATCTTTGACAATATTCCTTCGAGTCTCTGTGAATCGTTGGCCACCATAGTCCTGCGCGCAATACCTTCTGCACGGTAGATTTTCTTTCATAATTCCCTCCTTCTATTCCCTCATGGGATTCTACTAAAACTCTTGGTCTTTCATGCTCTAACATGTATCTTCGTAAGATGTTGTCTGCGCCCATTTTATATAAATGCCCTGCAATCAGTTGATAGTCGACAGCGCAGACTACCAGGTTTTTCTTCTGTGCGGTGCTATATTCTTGCAGTGCAGTACCTGTACTCAAGTACTGAATGATATCTGTGAATTATTCATCAACAATATGTACTAAGAATAACTATACATCTGGAAAGTTGTCTTTTAAATTCGTAGGTTCTTCTCCATTTGTGACCCTTGATAGGTGGTCAAATCCTGTGTTCAATTTCCTTGGTTTGACTTTTACTTCAAAGTCGAATTCTTGGAATAGTAGTAACCATCAACAGATTATCCCCCCCAACATTGGATTGTTGGATAGGTATTTCAGGGCTGAGTGATCTATGAACATTTTAAAGTGCTTCCCCAATAAGTAATGTTTGAATTTCTGCAGTGCATAGACCATGGCTAGGCCTTCTCTTTCTATCGTGTTGTAGTTCTGTTCTAAGTCTGATAACTTTCTGCTCATAAATGATATCGGGTGATCCAAGTCTCCTGCTCCTGGTTGTGCCAAGATAGCTCCAAGTGCTATGGATGATGCATCTACATGCACGTGGAATGTAACCATATCGACGCGGTAACCATCCTTTCCTTCAAGGTATCCAGATCGTGTTGACACTCATCGTTCCAATGAAACTTTGTATCCTTCCTTAGCATTTTTTCCATCGATGCAGTGATTTGCGCATATCCTTTGATAAATTTCCTGTAATAAACTGTGTGTCCCAACGTCGCTCTTAGCTGACAGACTATTTTTGGTGGTGGTAAATTAACAATTACTACGATATTTGTCAGATCTACTTATAAACCTTGTTTTCATACTATGTGGCCCAAGAGTATCCCAAACAGTGTTCTGAATATGCATTTATTTATATTTAGTGATATCTGACACTGTTTGCATCTTTCTAGCATTAGGCATAAGACTTCCACATGGTTTTTTAACAAACTATAGACTGTCTAATCATCTAGGTATACTTCGAGAAACTGATGGATGGATTCTTTAAATGCTACGATGACCACTCTGGAGAATATTGTTGGTGCGTTCTTCAGTCCAAACGGCATGACTCTGTACTGATAAGATCCCCATTCTGTCACAAACATGGTCTTGTATATGTCATCCTGTGCTATCTTAATTTTATGGTAGCCTGAGAATCCATCAGTGAATGAGTAAGCTTCATGTCCTCCTACATTCTCTAACACCTCATCCATGAAGGGTGTAGGGAATGGGTCGTGTAGGTATGCATCATTCAACTTTATTAAGTCGATGCATATCCTGATCCGTTCTTGTTTATTTTCCTATACTACCATTGGACTTATCCATTATGAATCCTCAACCGGTTCTATGATGCCGACTTCAAGCATTCTGTCGATCTCAGCTTTGAATTTCTGTTTGTATATGGGGTTGAGTCTATATGGTCTCTGTCTAATAGGTCTCGCTTTAGGTATGAGTGGTATCTTCATTTCTCCTAACTCTTTGGCTATCCCCTTCATCTCTGTAAATGTTGTAGGAAACAAGTCGCTGTATTCGCGCAACAACTCTGTGATTCTTTCTACTATTTGCTCATCCCAGTAGTCTCCAATGCTGGCCATTTTGGGATGCTCGACTACCCCAATGTTGACTTTCTTTACTTTGATCGACGTGGCAAAGACTTCTGATTCTATGGGTGGTCCCTCCACATCTCTTTCGCATTCTACTTCTTCATTCTGAATATCGCGTGGATCATATTCATCCGGTACTTCCTCCTGTACATGGTAACATGACAACAGTTTCATGACTGTCTGTTTGTTCCATTGTTGTTCTTCTATGATCAATTCTATTTCTGGTTCTTTGATGAATATTACTCCTCTTATTTGTTTAAGGGGTGGATCTATATTGGGGTTCTCATGTTCGAATGAGAAAGCGATTGAAATTTTTTGTTGCAATGCCATCCATGTCGTAGTTCCTTTTCGCAACTCCTGGTCTATATACCAGTTCACTGGTATGCCCTCTAGAGTTTGTGTGAAGTGATGAGGCCATTCCTCTGGTGGTGTCATTTTCCATAGAGTTCTACACGCCTCCAAGTGTTCCTCTAGTGCTTTGTGTCCATCGTACTTCTGCTATTTGTCGTTTCCCTGTTCTACGCCGAACCTTATGTGCAGTAACCACTTACATTGGTACCAGTCTATGATTTTATCTTTGTGTGCACCCCACCATCTTGTCGATGTGGCCTTTAGTGATAGATCAAGTGCTAATAGTCTCTGTTTATCTAAAACTACCTCTTCATACTTTGTCAAGAATGTTTCCAAATCATTTATTCCGTGGAAACTGGGTGGTTCCTTGATTTTTGTGTCGACCCATATTACTGCGCAGTCTATTCTCACACATCTTCTCATGGAGACTTTGTGTAGCCTTTGCTGCCAGTTCTCTAAACTGGTGTCTAAGTTTGTTGCACATGAAGTAATGCTCCACCAACTGAGTATCCCATCTGCAGTTGGGTTTACGTAATCCTCATCGTGCGCAGTTGTTTTGTACAATTGGATGATTTCCTCTAAGTCTAGGCTCAAATATCATTTTCCCGGTCTTCAAATTTATTATGTCCTGGTTTTCAAACAGCCAATCCAGACCAAGTAATGTTGGGTAAGGTGTTGTACCATCTACTATTTCAATGACTTCAAAATATGCTTTAGTGCACACTCTATCAAGATCTACTGTCACTCCTTTCAGTCTACCTATGGTTAGGAATCTATGCTGGTTTGCTAGTTTCAATTGAACATGTGAGTATCCTAATGTTGGATCTCCCATGCATTGCCATGTGTTTTTTGGTAATACATTAACTTCAGATCCTAGATCTAGTATAATGTCTCCCATATTGAAATCTTCGATGTTAGAATTCAGTCTGAACTCCCTACTTGTTCTTATTTTTGTGTGTAGGTGATTGAATGTCTTTGGTTCTAGCTTGTCTTCCATCTCTCTACTACATTTTGCTAGTATGTTTTGCAATATTTTCACAGATGATGGATCACTTCACATATTTACACATGATTTCAAAAAGCCTTTGATTGTACTTACTTGTCCCGTGGAATGAATTTCGTTGGTATGATCCAATGATGGAGGCATCTCATATTCTGGTGCTTCCTTGTTATGATGCGTAATTGAAGTCGATGTTGTGCCCTCCTTCTAAAATTCTTGTCTGGCCTCTTTAAAGATATCCTTTTCATTCTATGCGTTGAACTACTTCCTGGGTTCAGTGTTCTTCTTTACCCATTGGTTTTGCGCTGGTTCTTGTCGAACTGTGTCAGTTCCTGTTTTAGCTCCTTCGTGGGTAACTATGTTGATGTTCCGTCCTTCCTCCCTTGCTTCGGCTGAAATCCACTGAACATTCTGGTTCCTCTTTTCCTGAATATTCACTAGTAGTGTCAGACATTCCTCTATATCGTGGTCCGATACGTGACAATACATACAAGTTGTAGGTGGAAGTGGACATTCCCTTGCATAATTTCCCAGTTGCTGACAATTGTGACATGTGACTGGTCCTCTACCTCATCCGAAACCTCCTCTGGCTCATCCTCCTCATAGGAGGAGTTTCGATCACCTCTCGACACATTATACTGAGGCACCTGATTATACTGTGCAGTTTTGTACTGAGGCTGTGCCAGGTTGTACTGTTGCTGTGCATTATTGTATGGTTGCTGCGCAATATTATACTGTTGTTGCGCAGTGTTATATGGAGATAGGACTTGATTGAACTATGGCGTTTCTTGCCCAATCATCATTTCATCCTGTACCCTATATGCATATGAAGTCCTTTCTCGCATCAGCTCCATAGTTCTACAATATTTATCGTCGTGGCCCACTGACTTGCAAAAGGTGCAATATGAACTCTTTGGGACTGTTTGGTATTTTTGCAGCATTGTGCAGTGATAAGGGTTGTGACCTGGTTTCTTACAGATTTTGCACCATAATCTTCTTGTTGGTAATGGATTCGACATTCCTATTGCCATATATTGCACAAACTTTGGACATTCGTTCTTGTGGTGCCTTCCATCCTGCACGTGGTACACCAAACAACTTCTCGTTTGTCCTTGTTCTTATTCTGGTTCAGCTGAAACGTGAGATTATTCAAATCCTCCTTCAGTTCTTCAATAGCTAGGTCTGTCTGTTGGTACTGGTTTTGTTCCATTTTCAAGGCTTCCTGTAGAGCCTCTGTTTGCGTTTGAAATTTCTATTGTCGTAAAGGGTATTTTAAGTGTGAGAGTAGTGAATTGACAAACATGTGTCGATGCTACATATCAGTCATGGGATATTTTAACTTTCCCTTCAGTCGCTTGAATCTCTGGTCAATCTCCCATACAAACTCTCCTGGTTTTTGTCTTATTTCAATCATATTGTTCATGTACTAATCCTCTGAGCTCGTCTTCTGGAACTCATTAATCAATAACTTCTTAATGTCTGCCAGTGTCCTTGTTATCCCACGGGCACTGTTTGTGTCTAAACTCATGTACTAGTCTAGTGCGCGCTCTTTTAGCGTAATATCTAGATGCGCGAGTTTGGTATCTTCATCAGTGATATGTTTTTCTTCCCAGATCTTTGCACAAATGAACAAGTGCTTCTCAGGGTCTTCTGCTTCTTCTCCCCAAAATTCTAGTAACCCGATGGTAGGATCATGTCCTGCCATTCTGAATACTGAACTACTACCTCCTCCACATGGTGTAGATACTTGACTAGTGCTGTCTGAACTGACTCCTCCAATTGTTGTTCCTTGTGTAGATGTACTTCCTGCTGTCGGACTTCCTCCGAACTGTGGTTGTCTAAACAATGGTGTTCTCTTTGGTGTATTAGTCACACATGGGTTTATGGGTTCCACACTAACATTAATATGGATAGGATGACTTCCTTCTTGTCCCGCTCTTGGACCTCTCTTCTTCCTCTCATATGTTGCACACAAGATTTCCTCAATTTTCTCCATAGCTCGAAGATTCTCTACCTCTTCCTCATCACTCACCAAGCCTTCCCTCGTGGCTATAACTCTCTTCTTGGTATTCACCTTGTATTGGTAGGGTTCTCTGCTACGCATCTTTCCAGTTGTCTCCAAGATCCACCGGGTCTGGTCGTCATCCATCATGATCGGGTCCAAGGGTTCCTCCTTCTTGCCCGTATCCTTGCCTCCTTCCATTTCTCCTCTCTCTATCAGTGATTCCTCCCTTCCCCCATGCATGCAGGGAAGTTTAGCTGTCTGATTCCATTGTCATTACAACCTTGTTATATAGCAGTATCCTAATATAAGTATACAATGATCGAATGTACCTTCCTCGAGGTCCACATAGAAATTCTTCCTCCGCTGCGCTGTATGACTTCGCTGTGTCAACTGTAAACTCTATTATAAACCCTGCCATAATACTGTCAAGCCAAAAGTCTATTACGCGGGTGAATTTGTTGTTCACCTACTATAATTGCTCAATCTTTACTGGGGTCCAATCTAACTGCCGAATCTAGTTCGTTGCATGGTTATCCTTCAACCTTAGTATCCACACCTGTAATAGATGCGAAAAATCACAGAAAAAGACTTTGTGCAAATCAGTAAACACATATTTGTCCAGATATTTGCGGGGTGTTATTCTAGGGTTTCTATTGTCTTTCTGTGTAAACTCTAGCTCTTTGGTTCTCAACCAAGTTTTGATTTCTTCTTTTGTGGGGTTCCATAGTCTCAACACCCCCTTCTAATGGCTCATTGCTCTCTTCTTTTCTTTGCTCGTTTCCCGCTCCACCTATCTCATCTACTCAATCCTCCTCTGTTCCTTCCAACGACAGCGAAACCATTTGTTGGGTTTCATCTTCCTTCTCTACCGTCTGATTTATTGACCCAGGGTTCATGTCCTTCAGGTTTCTAACTAAGCCTCTAAAACTATCGACCCTCCTGGTAAACAAGAAGGCAATGCAACACACAGAATGTGCTGCGCAGTCTCACCTGAGATAGCTTTAATGGGTGGCTGTAAGACTCATGCATTTATAGCCTAGGATTGAGCGCAAGATATGGGATCTGTATTCTGAACCATTTATTATAACTTGTGATTGCAACCTACTGTTATTCACAACTATGCAGTAACCTTCATAGCTTATTCCCTCAATATCGCAACAACATTTAAACAAACAATGTAATAACTCATTCATTCATTAAGCACAACAAATAACTATTGAAAAGATGATAAATATATGCATGCATTCATCACATTACACAGATGTTACCGTGGTTCACTCCCTCCTTCGCTACATCGACAAAGATTTGGCTCTTGGATCTTTTATTATGGTAGTTATGCATATCCAGCGCTGCATGCTTACAATTCTCCTCAGATGGGTAAGATCTATATGAGGCGAACTAGATCGCACTAGGCTCCTCAGCCTGCGATCTAATCCTCAAGATCTACCTCTACTCGTCTCCTCTAGCTCAACAACTTATACAAAAATGGGTTGTGAAACATTACATAACACATCAACTTCTACATATATCCGATGGAACAATAGTCTGAACAATGCAAAAAACCCAACCCCCTATGATACCTACGTATCTTTATTTATACATTTAGGGCTCTTCATCCATTTACAATATATTCCCCCAAAACCTAACCCTATCGACGTTAGGTCTTCCTCTCATGTGCGCGTGTTGTTCCTCCTTCCAGCTGTCACTCTCCTTGTGCACTCTTTCTTGCATGTGTGCATGCTGCATTTCCTTCCAGCTGTCGCTTTAATTTCTGCACTCTTTCTTTCCCCGCGATCATCCTTATTTCTACTTCGGTCTGCTGCCAACAGGCACCAAAAAGGATTCAAAATACTCCCCGACAACATCGCCAAAATTTTATCGCATGGATTGTAGGTTGGGAAAAGCCTGACCAATTCTACAAAGGTGAGACAACTATGGGAATACCTACCCACTGTCACCTTAGATAGGTACTCCCCTTTCTTTAGAGATGATGTGATCACCTCAAGGGGAGAAACCCGATGACCCTAGGGGGATTGAGATGGAGGGTGGAAATATTATGAGAGGAACCCCTTAGGTCAATGATGGAGGAGGATGAGATCTTGGAAATGAGTCTTGTAGAAGGAGGATGTTTTCCAAAGCCTTGAGCACCTGCACCAAAGTGTTAAACCTTCCCGAGACAAGATGGATAATCGAGATACAAGCCTGATAATCAAGTGGACAGGCAAGTGAATATTGTTGTCCTATATTGCAGCAGTAAACAATAATATATATCATAAAGGAAAAATGTTGTTAACTGCAGAAATAACCATCCAAAGTACGAAATAATTATTGGACAATGAAACACTAAACAAGTAAATAATGTTCCAATACTTAAGCATAAAATTTGATGGTAAAATATGGATGTTAGATAGTGTTTTCAAAGAATTATAGTGACATCCAAGTGGCTGTAACAAATATCTGCTACAACAACAAGTTTCAACCATAAAAATCAGCAAGTAAACTGTCAAAAAGTTAGCCAATAAGAAATAGAATAATATTAGTGGCTTCCAAACAAATTTCCACGGTTGAAAAGTAAGTTAAAGTAAATGTTTAAGTGAGTTTTGTTGCATCCCTAATGGTTTTAGCATAAAGCTATAGCATAAACAAGATATACTTATCCAATTTAGATGCCTTAGTGGCTGAAGTAGACCTAAAGCATGTAAAATTGATTCCACTTCAGACAATTGAAATATCTCGAAAATTCACACATACCATTGCAAGTATTTTATTTCTCCAATGCAATTTTCAGATTAGTGATTTAAATATATTGGGTAAATGGAGTCTTGATTATAAGAGGTGGATCCATAATATCTCTAGGGGTGTAAGTCCTTTTACTCCCTAGAGCATGAAAAACCAACAAATGTAAACCTAGGAGGGTGTAACCCCTTTTACTCCTCCTAGCAACCTTACAAAAATTGACTTATCAACTAGAAAATAAAATGAGGCTTGGTGGAGGGTGTATTCCATTATACTCCTGCAAGAGTTCTAGACAAGAATACCAATGAAACAAGAAGAAAATACCAAAAAGTGAAGAAATCAAGAAGATAACAAGATATCAATAAAAAAACCCTAGTTTACCAAGCAATTTCCATCCACATGCAAGAAAACAAGCCTCCAAGAGGTGCACACCACCTTACCTCCAAAATATACCAAGAAAAGAATCCAAAATGTTGCACAAAAGAGAGATAGTAAGAAATTCCCAAAGAGGGAAAAAATTTCAACCAATTATGTCTTCTCTAATGAGAGCTATATTAAAATGAAATGATTCAAGCCTTTATTTATACAATGCTTCTAAACTTAGTTTTTCCACATTAAGTTAGGGTAAACCAAAAAACAAGGGGGTAGACCCCCTTAGTTTCTCCATTTGTTATGGCCACAACAACCACCCCTTTATTTTTACTTGAATAAACAAAAGAAAATCCCCCCCCCACATTAATTTTTTACCTCTAATGCCTAATCCACTACTACTATTAGCCTACTGAATATTCTTTTCTACCTTGAGAGGGTTAAGGGTTTAGATATTTATTCATGATTTATCTTTGAGGAGGTTTGTCATGACCAACAATTTCTTTGATATTGTACTTTTAGATGTTCTTCATTATACCTTTGATTTATGATGCTTCTTTGATCCTTGTGTGATGAGATTGACATGTTGTATTTTTAACCTTTTGCATTAATTAGTGCTAATGGATTTAAATGTATTTGTTAATCCTATATGATTGTAGGGTTTAATGCTCCTTTTTATAACTTGAAGAGAATTTGCTTTTAAGTATCTGTTGTTTCCTTATGCATTGGATTGTATTGTCATCTCACTACATCATTGAGAAGTGAATGGTTGGATTGAATGAAGTGTGTATTGTTACTTTGCATCTTGTACCTTGTATCCTCATATTCATACTCAAGATCTCATGTGTTAATCAGATTCCTCAGTTTAAAATCCATAACTAGAATCATAGGATATTTAATCTTTTTCAAGAGTTTGAGATACTATTTGCGATTAGATACAAGCAAGAAAAACATTTTTATAGATATTTCATGACATTTGTTTATAGCAATAGATTATTCATAAAATCCAAGATCATAGATGATTTCTTCTAAGAAAATCCTTCTTTTCAATTCCTCATTTTTGAACAAGCCCAACTCTTTTTCATAGATTTGTTAGTAAAATGGAAAGCGTAATACCCCTAGGCCGAACCCAATTGTAAATGTAAATACAAATGTATGTAAGCTGGTGAGATGCTTGACATCATTTTTGTATGCACCTTTCATGGTATAGTGTGCGCATGTACTGCGCAGTAAAATGTTGAAGTGTGCACATTCCAGGATACCGCACACAACAAACTCAAGTGCGTGCGATTTTGAGGCCAAGGAGCCTTTATGTATATGTTGTGTTTTATAGGCTGGTGAGCTAGTTTATTATAAGCCAAAAGGCTTATGTGATGATTAGGCCGAAGAGCCTAGATGTTAAAGGCCAGTGAGCCTATTTTTTTATATGTCTCATCATTAATATAAAATACACCGCTGCATGCAGACCGACGACAATAAAAGAGTATGGGGGACTAAACTCCACTAGTTAGGGAAAGGGGGGACTAAAAGTTAATATAAAGGGCTAAGCTAGGGAGCTTAAGCCAAAAAGGAATATTATATTAATATTCCTTAAATCATAAAGTATGGAAAATTATTTTATCCTGAGTTCTAAGGATGGGGACAAAAGGGCCAAAGTAGCTCCCAACATGAAAAGTGTCAAATTGGGAACATGCATACATATAGTTTGGACTTAGTTAATTTTGGGGGGCATTCATCCATTCATGCAATAATTCAGTCAACCATTCGATGATCATTCACTCACTCAGTCAGTTTTCCTCTGTACCTTCCTGTCACTGTACCTGAACCTGTATCCGTACCCATACCTGTTTGTGTACTTGGTTAGCTTGAGAGATGGACTGAAGAAGCGGGTTGTCAGGCCCATGGGATATTGAAGAGGCGGGTTGTCAGGTCTGTGAGAAATTTCTATATGGGTGAGAGAATTGCTGGGAATTGATTTCCTGAAGGTGATAAACTGCAGATATAGGGCTCTGAGACTTCCTGTTCGACTTGTTGCTGAATCCCAAAAAGCAAGTGGGGCAACCAAAGGACTGTTGAACAGAGAAGAGGCACACTTCCTGGGGTGGGACATGCATGTGGGGAATGAGGGACTATAGGCTGTTAGTTTGAGTTGTCACCTATGATGGAGTCTGTCCTATTGTCTATGATACATCATCGTGGTTAGGAATCCCTTTACCTGGGTGGAGTTTAGTCCCAGCTCAGGGGTGACCCACTACTGAGATTGATGAGCAGTGTGGTCTAAGGATGGGAGGTTCGTGGAAGTTCTGCACGCAATTGGTGATATTATTACCAATATAAGTGTCAATTTTGTGTTATTTTATATGCTGCATTATTATTTATGTGTTATATTTATGGGCATTTCATGTCTATGCTGCATGTATATGATTACTATCATTTTCGTATGAATCCGTGCATTTACAATATGTATTTATCTGTTTACATTTTATATATAAAGTTCCGCAAGAGTTCTGTGTGTATATGTTTTAATTGCATGCAGTTTGAAAAATTTATGTGGCATAGCTCAGTTAGATGCTGGGTATGTTTCAATATATTGAGCAGAGAATGACAACGTTTTCTGGAGTAGCATGGTTCGGCATGGGTGGTCAGGGATGTTACAACATGGTATCGAAGCTTCAATTTTCAAAACCGAGCCTGGATGGGCCGAGCACGTTGACTTGAAGCGAAATTTTATAGAGGATTGATTTCAAAGTGACCAAATCTCAAGTTATAGAGCATCCATGGTAAAAATTAGAAGCAATTGCGCGGAATTGGGAAAAAAACCCCAATTTATGTTGTTAAATTCATGGGAAAATTGAGAAATTTGACCAAGTGGTGAGATATTATTGATTTAATATCTGTTCTAGCAAATTCATACCTGGAATTAGTCGAATTTAAAGTTACAGTGAAGCCATGACAGATGGAGCGAGATTAGTAATTAAAATTCTCAATTCGTGAATTGAGTTTGGGAAAAAATCGTTCCAGAAATGTCAAACCACAATGATTTTTTTTTGTAGAGGTTGAACTGGTGTTATCAGGGTGAAATTGAACAAATTTCATAGTTGCAAAATATCTATGGTAAAAATTGGGAAAAAGTTAAGAAAAAGCCCCAAATTTCTGCAGCGGAATTCATGAGGAATCGATGCGCATAAAAATGAATGTGCGCAGGTGGGCGCACTAAAAATGCGTGATGCACAGTGAAAAGCTTGTGATATCTAAAACTTGGCTTTGCGCGGAAAAATATTGGCGTACGAGGGTACCCATGCTAAAAATTTGGCTCTGCATGGAAAAATATTGGTGTGCGGTTACGCACGCTAAAATTTGGCATTGCGCGGAAAAATATTGGCATGCGAGTGCACGCTCTAAAATTTGGTGTTGCATGGAAAAATATTGGTGTACAGGTACGCGCGCTAAAATTGGCTCTGAACGGAAAAATATTGGCGTGTAGGTGCACGCGCTAAAATTTGGCGCTGCACAGAAAAATATTGGTGTGCGGGTGCGCGCGCTAAAATTTGGCACCGCGCGGAAAAATACTGGCGCGCCCTGTGTGCACACACATAATAATGACACGCATGGTGTGCATGGTATTGGCAAAGCGTAGAGAAATTTTATTGGTGCACACACAATGTGGGTATATGTTGTCGCGCTACAATTTAGTTATTGGTGCGCGGTGGGGGCGTACTAAACTTTGGCATGGTGCAACACATAGAGTGAAATGCGTGCAAAATATTAGCGCATGACACAAAAATGGCACACGAAAAAAAAAATGCACGCAACAAGAAATAATGCAAGAACCAAAATTGTGCACAGTGGATATTGGTGCGCGACACAAAAGTAGTGCGCATCAGTTATTGGTGCAACAGAGAAGTGATGCATAGTGGTTATAGGTGCGTGGAGCATGAATTACCTTGTGGTGTTACTGTGCATGCTAAATATGGGTGTACAGGTTGAAATTTGTGCGTGTGAAGTCATTTGGATGGTGAAGAACAACAAAAAACTAGCAATTTTCTGCGACTTTTTATACTGTCTGAACGTCATCTTTTTGCAACGTGTTTTTGAGGCCCTTAACAACATTTTTAGCTACTCAAAAACCACGAGAACATAGGCTACCAAGGTACACTTTGTCTCTATAGCTCAAATAAAAGAGCCCAGAGAGAGCTTTCTCATGGTGTAAACCGTTCGTCAAACGCAAATTTTATGAGAAAGTTACACGACAAACAATGCAGGGTAAATTTTAAGACCCAACTAACTTCGAAGAGCTGTAACTTTCAGCTCCGAAATCAGATTGAGGATCAAGAGTAGTCAATGGAAATCTATTGAACCATAGAAGAAAGTCCTATAACTTAATTAAATTTCTGGGCATGTTAAAAATGTTTAAGATGGAAAATAAGGTACCTGTAACATTCCATACCAAAAACACGAATTGACCTAAAAATTTAGCAGGCTGTAACTAGCAGCCCAGAGCCCATAAAGAGGTGAAACTTGGAAAGAATGTCCAAAATATGTATATGAAGAAACCCAATTGAGATCCTATGAAAAATCCAATGGAGTAGGTGCAAAAATGCATAATTATAGCGTAGAGTTGCGCCAAGTTGAAGTGTGAACAAAAACATTAATGGGCAATTTTCAAATAACCATAACTTTATGCTCAAGACTCAGAATTGAGCATGGGAGCAGGCATGGAAAATGTGTTGGACAATAGAATATAATTATTCACTCAAAAAATTGATCCAAACATTCAATTTTTTAGGAAATTAGAAGAAATAATTTAGATAGATTATTGAACCAAAATGGTTCATATTTTTCATGAAATTGTTGAGTCAGTTAACCTGACAAAGTTTTGTTGGCTGCACATTTTGCAGAGTTAACAACAACTAGATTAGATCAGGATCAACAAAGATTCCAGAGGAATGGAAGATGCACAAGGGACTTACATCCAGGAAGATGAGATTAGAGGGATGGATGTCCATTTGGGCATTGAAGGAACAAACTCCAATGGACTTGGAGAAGGAAGAGATGAAAACATGAATATGGTAGAGACCATTAAAAATTTGTAGAAGGATGTCCAAATCCATAGAGCTGATAATGAAAGGCTTATGAAAGCCAAGGAGAAACAAGAGGACTTCAACTGGAAGTTAATGCAGAACTTGAACATAATAGAAAAGAAATTGGATAAGGAGAGTAGATCAAGCATATCAGGAAGTCACAGGTTTCTTGATGAGAAAAGAAGAACCATAAGTGTTAGTAGACATCACCGTCACTACCTGAGACATTCCAATAAGAGAGAACACAACAACTCAAGTCCATCCTCTATGAGGAAGCATAAGAGGTCTGGGGTGGATGAGCTACGGGGACAAATGTACAAAATCAAACCTTCTACATTTGATGGTGAGCACAAGAAGGATGAAGATTTAGAGATATGGTTGTTGGACATGAGAAAGTATTTTCATTTGCATAATTATTCATCTCATGCAGAAGGTAGAATTTCCATCTATCAACTCAAGGGAAAGACATCCATGTGGTGGGATCATCTTGTGTAGGTGCAACACATTAAAGATAAAAGAGTTACTTGGAGGGAATTCAAGAAGTATTTTGAAAATAAATACTTGACTAAGAGATACTATGACAATAAAATGAAAGAATTATTTGAACTCAAGCTTGGGAGTATGGCCATAGATGAATACGAGAGAAGGTTTTTAGAACTGCTTGTTGGAAATACTAAAACAACTGAGGGGGGGGGGTGAATCAGTTGTTTATGAGCTTAAACAATTTTATACCTTTTAAATATTATTAATCTTTCTTCAAGTGATCATCAACAATATACAACATATGGACAGTAAAAGTAAAGACCATCAGTCACACATAAAGTACACACAGAGACAGATTTTCACAAGGAAACCCATAAAGGGAGAAAACCTCTTCTTCTTCTTCGAAATGATAGGCAGTCTTTTTTCCAGTTCTGTACATCATTTATAATTGAGCACCAACTCAATGTGAGGATGCTACCTCTGTTTTACAAGCTGCATCTTGTTTGAGAGCTCCAACTCTCTGGTTTCTCTAGCACCCACTAGAAGGAAGCACCAACTCCCCGAATATTCCAGCATCAACAGGATGGAAGCACCAACTTCCTGAATGTTCCAGCACCCACTGGATGGAAGCACCAACTTCCAGTTACACAGGCTCCAACCTGTATAACAGAGAACACTTGTTCTCCCTAGCACCACCCTGCCACCCTTGTTTCTCTGGCTACAACCAGATGGAAGCTACAACTTCCTGTGTTCAAGCTCCCACTTGAACCTCTGAGGACAACAGTCCTCACAAGCACCTCCCAACCTCCCTAGGATATAAAAATAATGAATACACAGACAATTTCCCAGATAAACCAATTCTTACCTTCCTTTCTCTGTTCTGTAAGACTAATCTGTTCTGCTATTCTGCTCTACATTTTCTCTTGCTCTGCTATTCTACTCTGCGTTTCATTTCACTCTACACATCTGCTTCCTTTCCTACCATGCATCCTCTTCTGTGTTCTTCCTTACTGTTTCATTCCTTTCCTCACCAGAACCGCCAACCGAACACAATCTGTTTCGTCTTCTTTTATACACACGGGCACACCGTTTCAACTTCCCAACTCCTTGGAGAAACTGACGACAACTGTTCAACCAACTGAAACACCAACTGATCGACAACTAATTTGCAATCATGAGTCCGTTTCAATAACGGATTTGTAACTGAAAGAGTTAATGTGTGAGAAAGAACAACAACCCTCCGATTACATTCAAACCTTATCCACACCGTTGGATAATCTTCATTATTCTTGCCTTTTAAATCGGGTTTCAACACTTTCATACGCTAGCCCTCCTAAGCTTAGCTCCCGGTCAACGTGACCGTCACTCCGTGACCACAAACTTACCCTGTCGGGGCTACGGGGTTTGTGATGCCTCAATGCATACACCCGCGTGATTCCCGATCGTCCAAATCCCGACGCTCCTTTCATACGCTAGCCCTCCTGAGCTTAGCTCCCGGTCAACGTGGACGTCACTCCGTGACCACAACCTTACCCTGTCAGGGCTACGACGTTTTTGATGCCTCAATGCATACACCCGTGTGATTCCCAATCGTCCAAATATCGACACTCCTTTCATACTGACAGCTGGCCCCCACTGATCGGGGTTTTCAATACCACGATGTGCCTTTCCACGGGACTCACAATCCTCCGATTCCCGATCCTCTGATGGGTCCTGGTCGTTGACCTGTCAATGGTCCTTTTGCCGATCGCTAAAATCTGCCACCTTTCCTCCTGATAGTCGATGTGGCCCCACACTCCTAGGCCTTATCGGGAAATCGCGTATCGCAATTTTCCAATGCACGAAACCTTTGCTCCTGGGATCTCCGATATCCGGATTCTCTGATGAAGAAAATCAACGGTCCAGATCTCATTCTTGCTTTAACGGCTGCGATTAAATCACGAAATCTCATATTGCGATTTCAGGGTTCTTGTTGACAAGTGAATTGGACATTTCAAAGTCCCGATCCCCGATTCTCCGATGAAGAAAATCAACGGTCCAGATCTCATTCTTTCTTTAGCGGCTGTGATTAAATCACGAAATCGCATATCACGATTTCGGGGTTCTTGTTGACAAGTGAATTAGACATTTCAAAGTCCCGATCCCTGATTCTCCGATGAAGCCTCCTGTCGAGCTTCTCCCGGTGGCGCCCGATCGCTGCCACACGTCCTTCCAAATGGACGGTCCCGATTATGTCGGGATTTCGAGACTTTCAATGTCCCAGTTCTCACGACCTGGAGAACTCCGATCTCCCGATGGCTTATCTCCCTCGCAGCTTCTACAGATTTGACGACTGTCGGCCTTTCAAAAAAATTGAATGGGATCCAACGGTCACTGACTCTTCTCCTCCCGATTATTGCTGCACTGCTATTCATTGCTGTTGTACTCAAACCATCACCGCAACCACAACTGTACTTGCCATCAATGACAAGATGGGATCCAACGGTCACTGACTCTTCTCCTCCCGATTATTGCTGCGCTGCTATTCATTGCTGTTGTACTCAAACCATCACTACAACCACAACTGTACTTGCCATCAATGACAAGTATACGCTGATTCGCTGTCTGTTAACTGAATTTGCCAACAATATCCCCCTTTGGCATTGATGGAAACACTTGCATTCAGACTCAACTCTCCTCTGCATTCAGCCATTCAGGCTCGACTCTGTTCCCGAAACATTTCGAACTCGACTCCTTTCTCCCCCTTTGACATCAATGTCAAGGAAGAAACATTCTTCCACTGATCTTGTTGCAGAACATACTCCCCCTGTCGTCTATAAACATCTATAAAAGACACTAGATATTCAATAAATACTCCCCCTGACTAGGTGAACATTTTAAACACCAGAAATCATAACCCCCAACTTTTGACGAAGATATCCAAAAGGGGTCGCTGCTAATGGTTTGGTAAAAATATCAGCAATCTGTTCT
>ML807704.1:169404-190937 GCA_009831015.1 Picea engelmannii | reverse complement strand
TCCAGAAGGAAAAATTTGTTCCATCAAACAGAGGGGGCTTAGAGGCTGAAGTCCCTTCATGACTTGTCATGTTTAAGCTTACAGATCTACCTTTAAATAAAAGGAACCCGCTCTGATACCAATTGTTGGAAATACTAAAACAATTGAGAGGGGGGGTGAATCAGTTGTTTATGAGCTCAAACAATTTTATACCTTTTAAATATTATTAATCTTTCTTCAAGTGATCATCAACAATATACAACATATGGACAGTAAAAGTAAAGACCATCAGTCACACATAAAGTACACACAGAGACATATTTTCATGAGGAAACCCATAAAGGGAGAAAACCTCTTCTTCTTCTTCGAAATGATAGGCAGTCTTTTTTTCAGTTCTGTACATCATTTATAATTGAACACCAACTCAATGTGAGGCTGCTACCTCTATTTTACAAGCTGCATCTTGTTTGAGAGCTCCAACTCTCTGGTTTCTCTAGCACCCACTAGAAGGAAGCACCAACTCCCTGAATATTCCAGCATCAACTGGATGGAAGCACCAACTTCCTGAATGTTCCAGCACCCACTGGATGGAAGCACCAACTTCCAGTTACACAGGCTCCAACCTGTATAAAAGAGAACACTTGTTCTCCCTAGCACCACCCTGCCACCCTTGTTTCTCTGGTACAACCAGATGGAAGCTACAACTTCCCGTGTTCAAGCTCCCACTTGAACCTCTGAGGAAAACAGTCCTCCCGAGCACCTCCCAACCTCCCTAGGATATAAAAATAATGAATACACAGACAATTTCCCAGATAAACCAATTCTTACCTTCCTTTCTCTGTTCTGTAAGACTGATCTGTTCTGCTATTTTGCTCTATGTTTTCTCTTGCTCTGCTATTCTGCTCTGCATTTCATTTCACTCTGCACATCTGCTTCCTTTCCTACCATGCATCCTCTTCTGTGTTCTTCCTTACTGTTTCATTCCTTTCCTCACCAGAACCGCCAACCAAACACAGTCTGTTTCGTCTTCTTTTATACACACGGGCACAACATTTCAACTTCCCAACTCCTTGGAGAAACTGACGACAACTGTTCAGCCAACTGAAACGCCAACTGATCGACAACTGATTTTCAATCATGAGTCCGTTTCACTAACGGATTTGTAACTGAAAGAGTTAATGTGTGAGAAAGAACAACAACCCTCCGATCACATTCAAACCTTATTCGCACCGTTGGATAATCTTCATTATTCTTGCCTTTTAAATCGAGTTTCAACACTTTCATACGCTAGACCTCCTGAGCTTAGCTCCCGGTCAACGTGATCGTCACTCCGTGATCACAACTTTACCCTGTCGGGGCTACAGGGTTTGTGATGCCTCAATGCATACACCCGCATGATTCTCGATCGTCCAAATCCCGACGCTCCTTTCATATGCTAGCCCTCCTGAGCTTAGCTCCCGGTCAACGTGACCGTCACTCCGTGACCACAACCTTACCCTGTCGGGGCTACGGGGTTTGTGATGCCTCAATGCATACACCCGCGTGATTCCCGATCGTCCAAATCCTGACGCTCCTTTCATACTGACAGCTGGCCCCCACTGATCGGGGTTTTCAATACCACGATGCGCCTGTCCACGGGACTCGCAATCCTCCGATGGGTCCCGGTCATTGACCTGTCAATGATCCTTTCACCGGTCGCTAAAATCTGCCACCTATCCTCTTGACAGTCGGTGTGGCCCCACACTCCTAGGCCTTATCGGGAAATCGCGTATCACAATTTTCCAATGCACGAAACCTTTGCTCCCGGGATCTCCGATATCCTGATTCTCCGATGAAGAAAATCAACGGTCCAGATCTCATTCTTTCTTTAACGGTTGCGATTAAATCGTGAAATCGCATATCGCGATTTCGGGGTTCTTATTGACAAGTGAATTGGACATTTCAAAGTCCCGATCCCCGATTCTCCGATGAAGAAAATCAAAGGTCCAGATCTCATTCTTGCTTTAACGGTTGCGATTAAATCGCGAAATCACATATTGCGATTTCGGGGTTCTTGTTGACAAGTGAATTGGACATTTCAAAGTCCCGATCCCCGATTCTCCGATGAAGCCTCCTGTCGAGCTTCTCCCGGTGGCGCCCGATCATTGCCACACGTCCTTCCAAATGGATGGTCCCGATTATGTCGGGATTTCGAGACTTTCAATGTCCCGGTTCTCATGACCTTGAGAACTCCGATATCCCGATGGCTTATCTCCCTCGCAACTTCTACAGATTTGACGGCTGTCGGCCTTTCGGAAAAATTGAATGGGATCCAACGGTCACTGACTCTTCTCCTCCCGATTATTGCTGTGCTGCTATTCATTGCTGTTGTACTCAAACCATCACTGCAACCACAACTGTACTTGCCATCAATGACAAGATGGGATCCAACGGTCACTGACTCTTCTCCTCCCGATTATTGCTGCGATTCTATTCATTGCTGTTGTACTCAAACCATCACTGCAACCACAACTGTACTTGCCATCAATGACAAGTATACGCTGATTCATTGTTTGTTAACTGAAATTGCCAACAATCTCCCCCTTTGGCATTGATGGCAACATTTGCATTCAGACTCAACTCTCCTCTGCATTCGTCCATTCAGGATCTCCTCTGCATTCGACCATTTAGGATCGACTCTATTCCCGAAACATTTCAAACTCGACTCCTTTCTCCCCCTTTGACATCAATGTCAAAGAAGAAACATTCTTCCACTGATCTTGTTGCAGAACATACTCCCCATGTCATCTATAAACATCTAGAAAAGACACTAGATATTCAATAAATACTCCCCCTGACTAGGTGAACATTTTAAACACCAGAAATCATAACCCCCAACTTTTGACGAAGATATCCAAAAGGGGCCGCTGCTAATGGTTTGGTAAAAATATCAGCAATCTGTTCTGTAGACGGTATATAATTCAGTTGAACAATTCTGTTTGTAATTTGTTCTCAGAGAAAATGATACTTGATTGGAATATGCTTAGTCTTGGAATGAAGAACATGATTCTTGGAGACACTAATGGCACTCGTGTTATCACAATGAATTGGAATAGGATCAATGTAAGTTACCTTCAGATCTGCAAGAGTTTGTATCATCCATAAAATTTGTGTGTAGCAAGTAGTAGCAAAAATGTATTCTGCCTCTGTAGTGGATAATGAAATAGATCCTTGCTTCTTACTAATCCATGAAACTAACGAGTCACCCAAAAAGAATGCTCCTCCACTGGTGCTTTTTCTCTCATCAACACAGTTTGCCCAGTCTGCATCTGAATAAGCAGTTAACTGGAAATTCTGATTTCTAGGATACCACAGTCCATAAGTCATTGTTCCCTTCAAGTATTTAAATATTCTCTTGACAGTTGCCAAATGACTTTGTTTAGGAGCAGACTGAAAATGACCTACCATTCCAACAGCTTGCATTATATCAGGACGAGATGCTGTGATGTACAAAATATTTCCTATCATTGAACGATATGTCCTTTGATCAACATCAGGTGAGATATCATCTTTGCTCAGCTTGCAACGAACCACCATAGGTGTGCAGACTGTAGAGGAATCTTCCATCTGAAATTTCTTCAATATCTCTTTCAAATATTTTTCTTGAGAAATAAAAATTCTTGCAGAGCTTTGTTTTACTTGTAAGCCGAGAAAATATGATAGTTCTCCTATCATAGACATTTCAAATTCTGTTTGCAACCACAACTGTACTTTCCATCAATGACAAGTATACGCTGATTCGCTGTCTGCTAACTGAATTTGTCAACACTGCTGAAGTATGTTTATTTATTCAAGGATGAGATAGTTAAGATTCATAGTTATTTGAGTGGATTTCCATCATTAATCAGTGAAAAAATACAATATGATGATCCCAAGACATTGGAGGAGACCATAAGGTGAGCTAAATGCCTATATGATCAACAAAAAGCAAGGCCAAATTTCCAAAAATTTTGGGAAGACAAAAAGAAATTCAAGATGGATCAGAGGAAGAAGGGAACTAAGCCACCATTCTTAAAAAATAATCCTCAGGCGCAACCAACTTCTGGAGAAACTAGAATGATTGAGACATGGGTTAAAGGCCAAGGCAACCATCTATTCAATGCCGAGGTTGTAAACGAGATCATATGTTCAGAGATTTTCCTCACATAGGTGAAAAAATGAGGACTGTTCACAATGTACAACAAGATGAAATAGTGGAGGACATGAGCAGAAATGTACCAAGGATCTATGCAACCCTGGACAACAAGAAAGCAGAGTATCAGTCACATATGATTGAAGTGGAAGGTATGATCAACAACCAAACCATTGCTATTTTAATTGATTCAGGAGCTAGTCATAGTTATATAGATCCTAAGATGGTGGAAAATTTACATTTGCCAAGAAGAAAGCATGGAAAATATTGGTTGGTACAGCTGGCTACTAGAGCCAAAAGAAAAGTTAATGAGATGGTTAAGTCATGTCTTATGGACATGAATGGACTGAACACTAGGGTAGATTTGAACATCTTGCCTTTAGGTTCCTATGACTGTCTAATTGTCATGGATTGGTTGGACCAACATCATGCTATCCTAAACTGTCATAAAAAGGAACTTACTTGCTTGGATGAGGAAGGGAACCTAAGGAAAATGCAGGGAATTCCCAGGGTAGTAACCATCAGAGAAATTTCAGCATTGCAGCTGAAGAAATGTTATAGAAAAGGGTGTCAAATATTTGCAACACATATGGAAGAGACACCTATACATAATGTGTCAAATATTGAATATTATGCAGTCCTAAAAGAGTTTGAAGATGTGTTTAAGGAAATACCAATATTACCCCCTAAAAGAGATATCGATTTCTCCATAGATTTGATGTCTGGAGCAGCTCCAGTATCCAAGACTCCATATAGGATGAGTACACTAGAATTGAAGGAATTGCAAATGCAACTTGAAGAGTTCTTGAAGAAGGGGTATATACACCCAAGTGTGTCACCTTGGGGGCCTCAGTTTTATTTGTGAAGAAAAAGGATGGGACATTGAGACTTTGGATTGACTTTAGGCAGTTGAACAAGGTAACTATGAAGAATAAGTATCCTTTACCAAGGATTAATGACCTCTTTGATCGACTGAAAGATGCAAAATTATTCTCCAAGATTGATTTTAGGTTCGATTGTCATCAAGTAAGAATTAAAGAAGAAGACATCAACAAGACAACGTTCAAAACAAGTTATGGTCATTATGAGTTCACAGTGGCACCCTTTGGATTATCAAATGCACCAGTTGTCTTCATGTGTTTAATGAATGGTATTTTCAGAGAATACTTGGATAAGTTTTTCATTGTATTTTTATATGACATTCTTATATATTATAAGTCATAGGAAGAGCATGAACACACTTGAGGATGGTATTACAAGTATTAAGGGATAATCAATTGTATGCCAAATTGAACAAGTGCTCATTTTATCAGAAGCAAATTCATTATTTGGGACATATCATTTCAGAGGATGGGATAACATTGGATTTTGAGAAGATAGAAGCCATTAGAGAATGGTCAGGGCCAAAGAATGCGACAGAGGTCATATCATTCATGGGCCTTGCAGGCTACTATAAGATATTTATTAAAGGATTCTCAAAGATTTCACACCCAATCACTTCCTTGCAAAAGAAGGGTGTGAAGTTTCAGTGGACATTAGATTGTGAAAAGAGTTTCCAACACGTGAAACAATTATTAACAAGTGCTCCAATTTTAATAATTGCAGATCCAAATGAAGACTTCTTTGTATGCAAAGATACATGTAAAGAATAACTTGGTGGAGTCCACAATCAAAATGGGTTTGTTATATGTTATGAATCAAGGAAGTTGAAGGAGCGTGAAAGACACTATGACACTCATGATTTGGAGTTGGTAGCCATAATGCATGCCTTGAGGAAATGGAGACACTTCCTCATGGGGAAAAGGTTTGAGCTGAGGACAGACCATAATGGTTTGAAATATTTATTTGATCAACTAACTCTAAATGCTAGGCAAGACAAATGGTTAGAATTTCTCATTGAATATGAATTTGATATAAAGCATATCAAGGGGAAAGTGAACAAAGTGGCCGATGCACTCAGTAGAAGAGTGCATGAATTGCATTCTACATCCATTAGCATGTACCAATCAAATTTGAAAGAAAAATTTTTGGAGGCTGCAAAATTGGATTTGCAATACATGGAATTAGTGGAAAAATTAAAACAAGGTAATTTGCAGCAGAAAATTGAAGAATATAAGCTAGATAATGATGAAATTCTGAAGTACAAGGGAAAAATTTATGTACCAAATTCCCATGAATTGAAAAATCTGATATTGAGAGAAATGAATAATGTACCTTATGCTGGGCACCCAGGTTATCAAAAAACTATTGCAGCTGTCAAAAGATAATATTATTGGCCAGGAATGAAGAAATAAGTTGTTGATTTTATTGAAAAATGTTTGGAATGTCAAAAGTTAAAATCTGAGCATAGACACCTAGCTAGTTTGCTACAACCAATTCCAATTCCTGAGTGGAAATGGGAAGTAGTAACAATGGATTTCATCACCAAACTGCCCAGAAAAAACAAGCAACATGATTCTATCATGGTAGTGGTGGATAAACTTACTAAAGCTACCCATTTTATTCCAGTTAAGCTCACTCACACGAAAACCAACATTGATGATGCTTATATGAGGGAAATTGCTTGATTACATGGTATACCCAAGAAAATTGTGTCTGACAAAGATCCAAAATTTAATTTTTGGAAGGGATTATTTAATGGATTTGGAACAAATTTGAATTTTAGTGAAACTTATCATCCAGAATCAGATGGACAAATAGAGAGGGCGAATCAAGTGATTGAAGATATGTTGAGGATATATGTGATGGATAAACCATCGAAATGGGAAGACTACCTACACTTGGTAGAGTTTGCTTATAACAATGGGTACCAAACATCTCTAAAGATGAGACCATTTGAGGCACTTTATGGCACTTTATGGCAGAAAGTGCAACACACCAATAAAATGGGATAACCCAACAGATAGAGCAGTGGTTGGGCCATATTTACTCAGGGAAATGGAGGAGAAAATGATAAAAAATAAAACAAAATTTAAAGGCTTCCCAAGATAGGAAGAAAAGCTATGTTGATAAGGGAAGAACTCAAAGGGAATTTAAAGTGGGGGACCATGTATTCTTGAAAGTGAAGGCCAACAAAAGTTCCCTGAAGTTGGGAAATTGTTCAAAGTTGGTAGCTCGCTATTGTGGTTCATTTGAAATCCTAGAGAGGATTGGTCCAGTGGCTTATATGATTGCATTTCCTGCATCTATATCTATTCATACTGTATTCCATGTATCATTGCTAAAGAAATATATACCTGATGCTAATCATGTTATTGATTGGAATGTGATTCAGGTGGAACAAGAAGGCGCTTTCCAAGTGCATTCGATACACATTTTGGACCGGAAAATCAAACAGCTCTGGAATCGAGCCATAGGGCTTGTAAAGGTCCAATGGACCTGGTACAATCCTGAGGACGCTACTTGGGAGCATGAGGATGCAATGCAGGCAGAATACCCGCATCCTTTTGAGGATTTTTGAAATTTTTGTTGTATATGTGTACATAATGCATTGAGGACAATGCATAAATAAGGGGAGGGGATTGTAATACCCCTAGGCCGAACCCAATTGTAAATGTAAATAAAAATGTATGTAAGCTAGTGAGCTATTTGACATCATTTTTGTATGCACATTCCATGGTATAGTGCACACATGTACTACATAGTAAAATGATGAAGTGTGCACATTCCAGAATACCGCGCGCAACAAACTTAAGTGCGTGTGATTTTGAGGCCAGGGAGCCTTTATGTATATGTTGTGTTTTATAGGTTGGTGAACCAGTTTATTATAAGCAAAAAGGCTTATGTGATGATTAGGCCGAAGAGCCTAGATGTTAAAGGCCAATGAGCCTATTTTTGTATATGTCTTATCATTAATATAAAATACATCGCTGCACGCAGACCGACCACAATAAAAGAGTATGGGGGACTAAAATCCACTAGTTAGGGAAAGGGGGGGCTAAAAGTTAAGAAAAAGGGCTAAGCTAGGGAGCTCAAGCCAAAAATGAATATTATATTAATTTTCATTAAATCATAAAGTATGGAAAATTATTTTATCCTAAGTTCCAAGGATGGGGACAAGTGGGTCAAAGTAGCTCCCAACATGACAAGTGTCAAGTTGGGAACATGCATACATATAGTTTGGACTTAGTTCATTTTTTGGGGCATTCATCCATTCATGCAATCATTCAGTCAACCATTCAATGATAATTCACTCACTCAATCATTTGTCCTTCGTACCTTCTTGTCACTGTACCTGAACCTGTATCCATACCCATACCTGTTTTTGTACCTGGTTAGCTTGGGAGTTGGACTGAAGAAGCAGGTTGTCAGGCCCGTGGGATATTGAAGAGGCAGGTTGTTAGGCCTGTGAGAAATTTCTCTCTGGGTGAGAGAATTGTTGGGAATTGATTTTCTCAAGGTTCTAAACTGCAGCTACAGGGATCTGAGACTTCCTGTCCAGCCTGTTGTTGAAGCCTAGAAAGGAAGTGGGGCAGGCGAAGGACTGTTGAGAAGAGAAGGGGCACACTTCCTGGGGTGGGACAGGCATGTGGGGAATGCAGGACTGTATGTTGTTAG
Source organism: Picea engelmannii (assembly GCA_009831015.1). Lineage (NCBI taxonomy): Eukaryota > Viridiplantae > Streptophyta > Pinopsida > Pinales > Pinaceae > Picea > Picea engelmannii. The sequence goes on along the minus strand of ML807704.1, from coordinate 182,230 downwards.
TTGGAGTTATCACCTGTGACAGAGTCTGTCATGTTGTCTATGATACATCATCATGGTTAGGAATCCATTTACCTGGGTGGAGTTTAGTCCCAGCTCGGGGGTGACCCACTGCTGAGAGTGATGAGCAGTGTGGTCTAAAGATGAGAGGTTCGTGGAAGGTCTGCATGTTGTTGGTGATATTATTACCAAGATAAGTGTCAATTGTGTGTTATTTTATATGCTACATTATTATTTATGTGTTATATTTATGGGCATTTCATGTCTATGCTGCATGTCTATGCTGCATGTATATGCTTACTGTCATTTTCATATGAATCTGTGCATTTACAGTATGTATTTATTTGTTTACGTTTTATATATAAAGTTCCGCAAGAGTTCTGTGTGTATATGTTTTAATTGCATGCAGTTCAAAAAATTTATGTGGCATAGCTCAGTTGGATGCTGGGTATGTTACAGTATGTTGAGCAGAGAATGAAAGCATTTTCTAGAGTAGCATGGCCCGACATGGGTGGTCGGGGATGTTACAACAAGGGGAAAGAATGTAAATCTCATAACTTATTAGAAAATGTATTCTTCCTTTTATAACAAAGTCAATTATTCTTTTGGTTATAGTGACATGGTTGCAGATTCATTTTTCGATGCAATATACTTATGCTGTTTCAATTCCTCAAGAGAATGATTATGTGCATTTGGTCACTAAGGACAAGAAACTCAAGAGCAGAGCCTCCAAGTGACAAAAAGAGATGGAAACCCCATATTTATTTATCTTCCAACTTCAACTTTGAAATGCACATGGGAAGCCCTTAATTTTATTCATCTTGACCAGACTCAATAAGATCTTGATCATCATTGACTCCAACATTTGGAATCGAGATATATAGAGTTTTTATTATCTGAGTATCTTTCTATCCAGCCTGTATGCAGGATGTGGAATCATGACATACGTTGTTAGAACTTTGACATCACATTACCTAAAAACTACATGCCACTTGTCTTACCCAGAATCCTGATTTTCATCTGCAATTGAAATCATTTTGTTTATCCAGGATTCAGTCTCATTAGGCCTCGCCATCTGTGAATTTTTCAATATACGTATCCGATATTTCAATTTAATTGTCACATTTTCATAATGTATTTTTTTTTTCTTTAGATTTTCTTGGATTTCTAGGTTTGAGGAACCTTGATACCCAATCAGAACCTTGATCCATAGTCAGAACCTCGATCCATGTTTGGAACTCAGCCTCATTTTTCCTTACCCATTTAGGTTATCTTATATATATGGGTTTGTACAATTTTATTATTTTTATTTTTATTAAATATCCATGGATAAATTTCCAAATCCCGACATGGTTTTAAATTTCCAATATATATTTTATTTTATTATTCTAAGAATTACCATCAGAGAATTACTTTTACATTAGGTATTGAATTTACACATCATGCATTTTTTCACAAATCCCAAAGTTTATATTTTATTCCTATTTTTATTTTATTTTCATTTCATTTCACATTCTCATTCTTTTGTATTTTTTGAAGAATTGGATTTGCATTTTATTTTTATTTATTTCATTTTTTTGAATTTCAGGTTTGGTTTAGTTTATTTTTATTTTTTATTTACATCGGAAATTTCAAACATCAAGATTTTATGACAACTTTTCACATTCATTTTAAAATTTTCTAAAATCCCAGAGCCTACTTTTTTTGTTTGTTTTATTTTATTTAATTTTATTTTTATTTTCGAATTTACTATGCATTTTATGAATTTTGAATTTATTAATGTGCATTTTTCCAAATCCCAGGTATATTTCATTCTTATTATTTTACTCCGTCGAGGATTTACCGTATCGAGAACTTTCCCTTTCGAGATTGTATCATCAGACTTACCTTATCGGGAATTGTTCCCTTCAAGAATTTACTATCGAGGATTTGCCCCATTGGGTTCTTACCATTTGGTTCACACACCATGATAATTTATCAAAGTCCCAAAGCCCAAATGCACATTTATTATTATTATTATTATTTTGACTTCGAGACATTTAACATTCATGTTTAATTCGGGCTTAACATTTCCACTTTTTCCATTTCGGAATTTCCCATCATCATTTTCACTTTAGGACAAAATTACCTTTTTGAACATGCCTATCAGACTCATCTATTCGAGTTTTCACCCATTGAGATGATTAATTTACATTTCTCATATTTCTTCCCAAAATTCGAAACCTCTCACGTCTATCAAACTCCCTCCATTGGACATGGAATTTTGGATTATTTTATTATTGTTTGGGAATTATGATCTTCGGGTTTTATCGTTTGGGAGATTTTACTGGAACACCTTTAGACTCCCACCTTCCTGCAACACCTTCAAACATGTTCAGTTCGAGACATTTGATTTCGGGTTTTTACCATTAAGGACTTTCCACAACACCTCCAAACTTGTTCATTTAAGGGGATTTGATTTTGGTTTTTTCCCGTCTGGGACATTTTATCGAAGACATCTTACCTCAACACCTTCATACTCTCCATTCACACAAACCCTTCATTCATGTTGATTTCAAACATTTTAATTTCAGATCATTCTATTATTTCTAGGCTTTGACTTTGGGACATGGGAATTTCAGACATTATTATTTTATTATTTTTGGGTTTTCAGATCATTTTACTTATGGGCTTTGACTTTCAGACATGGGAATTTCATACATTATTATTTTATTATTTTTGAGTTTTCGGATATGTACGTAATGTCTTTTTATTTGTTTATTTTATTTAACTTTCTTCTTCTTATTATTATTTTTTAATTTTCAGGATATGGGTATGGTGAAAACATTAATGTGGGCTCAACACTCCATACCTCTCTTAACTCTACATACAAACTACAATGGGTGAGAAAAAAATTATAAACCCCTTTCAATCCCTTCCCACAATACATGTGGGATAAAACATTAAGCTTATAAGATCAATGGTCCAGATTTACCCTTAAGTGAGATCACCGACTGTTGAGTGCTTGCTTTTGGGAGCCATATCGCGAGTTTCAAGTGTCCAAATTGGGCTTGAGATGGATCCAACCCATAACTAGATTTTCTGAACGCCAAATCGGAAAATCAACAACTCGTTGAAAGATCAAGACTTGAATATTAATACAAAATAGTCTCTTGCCTAATTTTACACTAATAAATTCTCATATTTTAATTAATACAACTGTGAATATCTCGTCTTTTACTCAAATATAAATGAACTTATATATTTTCATTATTGGTGCTTTAACAAGAATGCATGAGGAGGAGAATAATCCTAATGAAGGCACAAAAATGAGAAAATGAAGAATCTAGAAAGAAGAACAATTGTAACTGCATGGGGCAGATAAGAGATGAAGAGTCTAGAAGAGTAACAATTCTAGGGGTAGTGATTGAAAAATGTTATAAATCCAATTTCGCCCCCTGTGACGAAGAGGGGGTTGAATAACACAAAATTGGGTCTTGCATATTTTTATCAAGCTTGAAGACAGATTCGAAGATCTTGGATTTTTCTTGTACCTCTATCTGAGGAACTTTTTCTAAAGATTAAATACCTAGGGAAGCTAATTCACGGTCTATTCATGCAATTGTGCACAATTGTTGATTGATTGTTTTCTTCAACAATTTGTCAATTCTGTCAATTATTTCTATAGGAAATAATTATGAATGGATTATCAGCTCGATTGTATGAGAATACTCAATTTATCTATATGCAGATGAGTATGTTAGTATGGTTTCTTATTGAGAGACATGAATTGTTTCTGTTTACATAAGTAAAACTATATGTCTGTAATCGATTTTTGTTACTATTAGATTATGAGTAGTTAGAAGTTAGAATAGGATTTCATTTTCACATTAGATTAATATTGTATTTATAATTTATATTAGATTAAATGAGAAAGTCTATCTTCGGAGAAAAATCCATTTAGTTAGCGGTAATTGGGCCCACATATTGGTGGATACTGCCATACCAAATGCGAGTAGGTCTGATTAGGACCTGCCATTAGATAATCCTCCCTCATGTTAGCGTGGGGAATGTTTTGAGTCACCAACCAAATGTTTCACATTGGAGGAGATCTAGGAGGGTCTAAGCCATAGGTATAGGGGTTTGTTGCATATTTTGAGGAGGTATTAGTTTAAGAGTAGTTATATTTTAATATAGTGCCGATATTTTCACCTGATCAATACCACTGGATGCATAATGGTCATGGTATTTCCAAATTGTGGTCATAATAGAAATTCTAACAAAAATTCACAGAGTTATGGTGTCTTCAAAACTGCCCCAAGGGACCATTCTGAGTATCGTGTGCCACTTAGAGGTTGTTGTAATGTGCCTAGGGAGGATATTATGGGGTACCTAGGGAGGTAATCAAGGGGATAATGAATGTAATGTGACCATAATAATGGAATATGACCACTTGGTATTTGATGGGTAATAAGTAGACCCACTAGATAGTTCAAGGGAAATAATGGTTAAGAACATGTGTTTCCTCCTACAAGGTCATAGATTCAAATCCAGAGGGGCGTAGGGTATATACACCTTTGTAGACTTTAACAGTCAAATCATTGTGTGGAGGGGGTCCTTTGTCCCACAAACAAGGGGGTCTCATACACCAATTTGGTGTATGACTTGGACTCGATCTTAAAATTAGATTATTATTATTTTTAATATAATAATAAGGGGTAGTTGGCATAGACCCCTAAGAATACTCATGAGAAAGTATAAATACATGAGTATCATTGAATTGGGATATGTTGGATGCATTATTTTTTGTAGAAAGCATGGCTTGTGGATTTATTCATTTCATAAAGAGTATTTGATGGTTTACTGTACCTTAAGGGTTTTTCTTTCTACATTCTTGTTTATTGTGTGGAATTATTTGATATTTCCAAAGCTTAAGGGTTTATTATCTCTTATATATAACAAGGTTTGCTATAGTTTTTATTTTTACATTTATTGAGGATCTATTAATGGAGCAATTTCTCCTGGAGGATGTCGAAGTATGTCATGTGTTATGCCCTATTTGATGGAGACGTCCCACCTTCATGGAGCTATTTTGTTGGAGATTTGTAAATATGGCATAACCACCTCATTATTTTCTTATTGTTTGACTTGTCTCATGAGTTGGTTATGATATATTGTTATTATATCGTTTTCCTTGGAGAAAAACATGGATCTAGAAGACTAGAATATTATTTTATCATTGTTCTTGGAGAGACTAGTGGATATAGGAAAATAAATAATATTTTAAATTGTAAAAGGAGATTAAGCTAGACTCTATTTAAATAGTAGCTCTCTCCATTTGTAGTCATAGTCATATTTTAGGAGTTTCCCCTCCTTGGAGATTAATGGATATATATTTCTTGGAACATATGTGAAGTGTAAGGGTTTCTTTCCTATCAAGGTTTGATTATTGTTCTAATGTTTTCTATTGATGCATATGATTGTAGAGTTTCTAGTACTTACGATTGATTAGCCATTGGTGAAAGATACATTTGTCATATTTGAAGGATTTTTGTATGAGGAATTTCTCCCTCCTCGACTCTTTGTTGTCTTGTGTATGGATTATTATCTTGCATGTTACATCTACATGAGTAGTTGCTAGGTTAATACTCCATGGTAAGACACACCTCATTGGAAATTTTTTGATATGGCACTTTAAATCCCTCCTAGTATTCGTTTAATATCATTTTCAATAGTGTTAAGTTGTTCTTATGGCATGCATATTGTATCTCTTGTAGACTTAACCCTTTATTGATGTTTACCTCTTGGATCGGCCTCTTGACTCTATTTTTCCCTTGTTGGATTGTCACTAATCTCCTGATCCCTCTATCATTATTTTACTTCTTTATACTACAAACATACAATATTTTGCTAGAGTTATCTATTCACATTTGAGCTTCATTGTTATATATTTAGTAATATTAACACCTAGGGATACCCCCCTTGAGTTGGATAAGATCCAACCAAAAGAGAGAGGACAAGTTTCTTAGGCAATAGTGGTGACCATCCTATAAGTTTCCCCTCGGGTCACACCTTATGGATTATGGATTTTATCATTAAATGTGGGTTGGGGAGGTAACAAGTATAAAATCAATCATGCCAATGTTGAGTCAGTGTTGAAAGGGAATTGAGTAAGAATTCCTTGATTCAAGATTGATATATTCAATGATATGTTTATGATGGCATCTGAATGCATGTATGCGATTGATATCCAAGTGAAGAAAAGGTAGGGATCCTTGGGTATGTAAAGGTTGTTAAAATATTTTGATGCATAAGATGTCATGATTGAGATGCTTAAGAGTTAATAATAATAGCAAATGAGTATTTTCATTCATTATTATGAAAATGGATGCCATGTGAGATAACCATGTGTGAGACCATGTTTTTTCAGGCTTGGTAAATGCTATAGCACTGCACATGTATCCAATAGTCTCTTTGCATGTATCAATGTCTTAAGTTGTAACCTCCTTTCCAACATTGAGAATACCATAAGAGGAGGAAGGATTTCCTGAGGGACTATTGAGGAGAGAAAGGAAAATCCTTCTAGTATGCTTGAGGGATGATTTACTAGAGAAATGGTGTATTCTTAGTGTTGTGTTTGGCTAAAGAGGAAGGTGTCAAGTTGGTCGAACAACTATTGAGTAGGTGGCTAGGTGATGTGTTGAGGCATTGGTTTATCACTCCAACTTGTCATGGTAGATCACATGAGTTGGAATTCCGTATTCTTGAACCAATGCAAGGATGCATTGAGTGAATATAAATGTGAATATTGGCACATCTATTTGATTGCGTTGTGTGAATGTTTGGTGTGTAGGTAATGCATGTATAGTGAATCATATTCCATTGCATTTCACACATTGACAACTAAAAGTGATTGAATTATTGGTATGCCATAATTTGAAGGTCGTTTCATGGGTTGTTGTGCATGTCACAATGAAATGATTATATGCATGAATACTCATTTTGTTTGGTTGATTGAAATTTATATCAAAGAGGCTAGATTGTAGGTAAACTTATCTTGAATATGGAAATGCGTGTAAGTCCATAATGAAGACTGGTTACCACTACATGCAAGAGCTAAACATTATGAGAAGGATATCATAGTTGTGAAGTTTGAATCCTATATGAAAGATATTTAAAATTTCTTGTTGAATTTTTATGATAGAATCTCATGGTAACTCTATGTTTATAATACAGACGATATGATGGGATTGTCTAAACTAGAAACTAGAAAGCATAATGAGGATGCTAATGCAATGACACTAGAACCCTATGATATGCTTTGATTCCCACAAGCTATTATTTATTAGAGGTTGTTAATGGGATTCCCTAGTAGTAGGGTTATTTTTTCACGTGAAATACTTGGCAAGATGGATTACTTGAGGGATTGTTTAGCAAAGAAGGGGATCCCTAAGCCTAAAAGGACGAGTGAGGCAAGGAAGAGATGACTTGAATGAATCTACTATGAGAGATTCATGATACATGTTATATAAGATCCAGAAGGTATTATATATTTTGGGTATGTCAGAGAAGACATTGAACTGAATCTCATCCATGGTAGCCTTGTGGAGCAGAGCTATACTCATATAGATAAGTATTGTGTAAATTTGTGTAGTTTGTCTTGTGTTATGATTATATATGCTTTGGTTATGAATTGAAATTCATAATGTGGAATAATATTTTCATAGAAATAACTATGATATGCATATATATCTCAATGATTGCTATAGGTATATATTGGAATGCTAAGGCCTTGGAGGCATCTCAAGGAAATGAAAGGAATTGTGGGGCACTATTGTCCAAATAACCATCAAATGCCTGTTACAATGAAGAGGATATCAATGTGGATGCAGATAAAGAACAAATAAATCAATACATAGTCCTATTGCTAGAAGGAAAAGGGCATTGAGAATGATGTTATTCCAAGGGGTATGTGAATGTAATATCCTAGTTTTGACCCCTAGAATATAATATGTAATAACCATGTATTATTATGTGAGGTGGCTTATGTGATGGAAACCAAGCCATGTACCTTGAGATATAATGATCCCAAAATATGTGAAATGCATTGCAAATATTTTAAGTGTGGAGCTCAAGGCCAAGGCCCAACTAGTGAATGCATATGAGTCCTAGTGGTGGGATAGGTTTACAATATGATGGATATACTTTCCACGATATGCTCATGTATATATAAATAAATATATGAAAAATAAAATGCATAATATATTTATAATATCCACCAAAATGGTTTCTTGAGGGAGAAATAAGGGGACTATGATAATACAAGAATAGAAGAGGAAAGGGGGTTGTTGGGTGATTTGAACTCGTCATTATCCTTTGGAATTACTACCTTGTCTTTCCCATGTTTTCTTACATGATATATCATCAATATTTTCCTTGTGGGTGTGTACTAAGTAAAAGTGTCATGTCCTTGAGAAGTGTAACGTATCCAACTCCTGGGCTAGGCCACGTCACTACCAAATTGACTAACATATTGATTCAAATGCGAAAAAATGTGTGCAACATGAAATACATGCATGCTATTATAATTAATTATTAAAAAATCACGAATGAAACATTTAAACATGAAAAACAACAATTAAACACACACAACGACATTCATACATATAAATTACACCGCAAATGAAACTTTCTATCACAACATTAAGCAATAAATAACACAATGATCAAAACACTTATATTTTAAAAAACTTTTACATAACCGACTGCATATGAAGGATGTTCCTTCCAACCATAAGAACTGTTGCAATGATTATCTTTGCAACAAGCCACCCCCGAGCTAGGGATATGAGTCCACAAGGATGAACATGCTCATATGAGTGTCTACAGTCCATTGTAACAACTCAGATTGACCCAGGAGGATCTCTACAATAAACAAATTCAAATTTATTCCCAATTTATGTCAAAACTGTTTGCGCAACAAAGAGCTCACATGAAGCTTTCTGACGCACTTTGAATGAGGTTGCCTGGAATTCATATGCAAAAGATATAGCTCATTGACGGTTGGGGGAAAATGGTGAAAATATGAAATGATTAATACTTATTTTGATCTTAGGTTCTCATATATTATTGGATTTTTCATTGTAAAGGGAAACTAATTGGTGTGATAACTACGTAACACTTTAATTTCCTAGTCTCAAGGAAAAGTTGATATTTTCATGGGCATGGTTGAGATATTTCCTTAAACAAATTCCTTGAAAGGTGCCTAGATCCTAATTTATGGGATCTTGAGAGATATTCTCCCCTTAATATATTTAGGTGGTTCTAAAATGAAGAACTATATAAACCCTTTCTGAAGAGGGAACAAGGGGATTTTTGATTCATTAATCCTTTGTAAAGGAGAGGTAGTAAGTTGTAGGCCCGCTTGGTGAATTCATTTGCCTTTTTGTACTAAAGGAGAGGTAGCAGGTTGTAGGCTTGCTTGAGAATTCATTAGCCCCTTGTAAAAGATAACCCCTCTTTGAAGGATAATCAATAAAGCAAGTTCGCGAATTGATGTGGACTTAGAGACATAGCCCATGAGGGTGAACTCTATTTTTAATTGGCTGAGTATTGTCTCTATTTTCAGTGTTTGTTACAGTCTCTCTGGATGTGAACTTTTAATTTATTAATCCAATTTTCTTTATGAAATTATGGGGAATTGAAAATTTGTTTAATTGAATATGAATTAGTAGTTTTTGAGCACTAATTTCGGATCAAGTTAGTATTAGTGAAAAAATATCATAGGTTGTTTGTAAGGAAAAGCTCTAAAGAGAGAAATACTTCAGTAGCATGAATAGATAAATCAACAAATTCAGAAGGAAAAATTCAAATTGAGAAGAAGACTACAATACTTTGAAGATGAGAAGCATGAGCTGCAATACAAACTATTATCTCATGGTGAATTCCTCATGGGAATCATCCAAGAATTATAGCTTGATTTACAAGCCAATGATGAGATTGTATTAAAGTTCCTAAACAATGAAGATCTGGAGGAGAAAGAAGATTCTATCGTGCAAAGGAGACCATCCTCTACCGTAGATGCTCAAACCATGACTGAGGTATGCACTGTAAGTAATTCACCTTGTTATTCCCATCAAGATGTAGATGCTTCTTTTGCTGAATCTGAGAAGTTTACTCGTGGTATTAGCTATAAGCTGCTAACCAAGACGGGATTTGATGGAAAAATGATTGACATCAATGGCTAAGGAATAACTAATCCCATATAGGTTGAGGAAAGACCTCGTTATGCAGGTTTTGGATATGGAAAAGAAGAAGTTTGAGGATTCTCCAAGATAATTGAAGCAATAGAAGCTTCAAGAGAAGATCCCAAGCCATTACAGTAACTGCCCATGCAAGGAGATGGAAAACCACTTCATGATAGTGACTATGAATGCAAGTCAGAATCAAGAAAGGTACAACCTTTCAATTGAGGGAAAAGCATCAAGGTAGATTGCAAAACATCTCCAAAGATAGATGAACATCCCAAAGGAGGAGGTAAAACATGTTCTCCTCATTAGATTTGCATGAAGAGTAGTCCTAAAAAATATGGAAAGTACTCCGATGTTTTTTTTTCGATTATGAGAAGAATGACCAAGTAAAACCAAATTCATGGTATTCATATCCATGTACATTTTGTGGATTAAATAGCCATTGTGTGGCCATATGTTGGAAGATAAATTCCTTATTGGAGAAGGTCATGTCCTTCAGTCAGGAAGCATGATGCAAAGACCACTCTCCAAGTCAAAATGGGGAGAATGGAAAGAAGGGCTTGTTTTCCAAGGGAATGGGAAATAAATATTGTACTCATTGTGAGAGGAGTGATCACTTGGTTGATAAGTGTTGGAAGCTTTATCCACAACTTCGTCCAAAGCATGACAAAGGAAGCATGATGCAAAGACCACTCTCCAAGTCAAAATGGGGAGAATGGAAAGAAGGGCTTGTTTTCCAAGAGAATGGGAAAGAAATATTGTACTCATTGTGAGAGGAGTGGTCACTTGGTTGATAAGTGTTGGAAGCTTTATCCACAACTTCGTCCAAAGCATGGCAAGGGAGTTTTGCAAGAACCCACCAAAAAAGAGGTAGCGGATGAAATAGTTGGTCAAGTACCAATAGTTCAAGAGTCATCCTGTGAAGAATATCACCTATTCAAGGAAGATTTCATCAAGAGGGAGCAACCCAAAGAGGAGAATCCATTAGAATGGATCGATAAGAAGTGGATAACATATTTTCAAAACTGAGTGGGATTACTAAAGATCGGTCTCAGCTCCCACATGTTAGTGTTCGGTGATCTTGTAGTCTCGAAAATCATCTCAATGTTGTTATTGTACAAGTGCACATATTTCTTGATGATGGAAGGCGTAATTTCTAAGAGAAGTTGTCACTTGATGATCTAGTTGCGATTTCTCTATGAATTCATGGAAGAAGAAAACAAAGATATGGTTTTCACTGATGGATTTGTCCTCTGCATAATGGTGGAGACCTATGGAATTCTTCGTTGAAGCAAATCGACCCAAGATCGGTCACCATAATCCGTGGTTTTCTCAGATTTGTGTGAAAATATTGAGAGTAATTAATAGTTGGATTATTCATCATGTCTAAGTGAATCCATCTACCGACATAGTGTTAACAATGCAAATCAGTGCAGTGGACAGTGGAATGAAAATATCTTCCAAAATCTTTGTATCGTGCTTCTAAGCTATTTGTGGATTGAGTAACAACCAGATTTTTTGAGATCAATCCTCATATGAGCATCGACTAGCCTACAGTGAAATACCACGACAAGTATCATGGAACAAGAATAATTGTTCGTTTTTCGGTAGCAACAAACAACGAGACTCTATTTAAGAAACCGGTATGCCATGAGGGATGAGACTCAATCGGCTTGAATAGAAAAAACATTTTCCACCGGGTGTAATGTTATACTTGGGGGAATTTTGGATCGCACCATTGAAGCAGAACATGCTCAACACAAATGATTGATCATGTTGATGGTACTCATTTTATTCCAAATTTTAGTGACGAATGCACTTACAAGACCGTTCTTGCAATATGCAGTGGCACAAATCTTGAGAATATGCAGTGGCACAATTAGTGGGAGATCATGGAAGGGATAGCTCGTGCATTGGCTTACCTCCATCCTGATTGTAGTCTTCTCGTCATCCATCAGAACATATCATGCAATAACGTGTTGCTTGACTCGACAATCCAAGTGTGTGTCTCCAACTTCAACATTGCCAAGTTCCTCAATGTACACACTAAATCAAACTGGATTAAAGTTTCAGGCTCCTTTAGGTACATGGCCCCCAAATTGGGTTATACAATGAAAACAACAGAGAAGTGTGATGTCTAGACACAGATTTGTGAGGGTGAAAGAGTGAAATTGGAGTCCAATCCATGGTTGATCTGAGTGTTGGAGGGCATGCAAGTATATTATTGAGGTCTTAGCACTGAGGACAACGTGTTTTTGAGGTGGAGAATCAATCAAGGTTTCAATCTTCATGGAAACAATATTGGGGGAATGGTCGAGCATGGGATCTTCCTGGACATGGCCACGACCATCATCATCTCTGGGGTAGAAGGCACAACCAAGTCTCAGCGTAGCTTTCTACAATGTCTGTGTGTGTGGAGGGAATGAAGTAGAAGGGCCAACATGTTCTTAGTGGTTAGTGGATAGATCAATATTTGAATCAATGTTTTCTTTGGATGAATTGGAAGACTCGTCACCCATGTGGCTTTGACTCGCGATGATGTTTAGCTTGTGGTGGTGAATGACTTGTTTCTTTTCTACCTGTTTTCCTCTGCAACCATT